>JANGFH010000744.1:0-20229 GCA_025758715.1 Glaciozyma martinii | reverse complement strand
CCTCTCCCCCTCCCACCGTCACCCCTCCCCCTCCCACTCTCACCTCTGCCCCTCCCCCCATCGCCCATTCCTCTCCCACTCTCACCCCCAAACCTCTCCACCAACGAAGTCCCACTCGGCGCCGGAGACCCCTTGGCCTTCCCCTTCCCTTTCCCAGAAGTTGACGACGCCGAAGACTCCTCTCCAGCGCTCGCCATTCGTTCGGCCAGCGTCGGTTCCGGAATCGTCGGCGCCGGAGAGCCGGCGACTCCGCGCACCTCGATTTGACGATGAGGAACAGGCTTCTTCGCGCCGACGATCTTGGCCTTTGGTAGCTTTGGGCGCGAGGTGCCGTTTGATTTCGTGCTCGAGGGGTGATCGGAGGGGGGTAGGCGACAGGGAAGTTGGTGGGAGGGGTCGTCAGCCCCGAGTTGGGGGAAGGCGACGTCGGAGAGCGTAGATGAAGGCGAGAGGGCCGAATCCGATGGAACCGGCGCATCTTCAGGCGGCCGAAGGAGTTCCTGCTCATCGACCACCCTCACCTCCTCCGATTCAACAATCCCGACCTCGTCGCTATCCGCCACCGACTCGGCAGCGCGGCGACCGTCGACCGCCTCTCCCTCTTCCAGCGTCGTCGCCCGCTCTCGCACTCCCACCGCGCCAGCGTCCGAAGCTCCGCACGGCGTATCCCAAGTCGTCTGCCCCGCTGGATCAATGTAGAAAAAGTCCCCGTTCGACCTGCTTTTCTCCGTCTTCCATCCCTCGGGAAGCAGTCTCCCATGCTCGTCGTGCGTGCGAGAAAATTCGATTGGTGCAGGAGGAGGTGGAGGAGGAGATGGAGCGAAGAGGGAGACGTGCGGAGAGGGGAAGGGGAAGGCGAAGGGGTAGATTTCGGCTGCGGTGGTGGGGTTGGTCGAGGTAGAGGAGTTGGCGACGATGGAAAGGTTGGTGGGGGTTGGAGCGGGAGGGAGAGTGGAGGAAGGAGTCGTCAAGGTGCTCGAGCCGGTGGGAGGAGGGAGGGGGTGGCGAGTAGGTGTCGAGACTGCGGTGGAGCTGTCCTCGGCGCGACATGTCGAAAGTTGCGACGATCGACGATCGACTGGGAGAGGCTGCTCGGCGGGTGGGCCGTAGGGTCGGCGGAGAGGGAGAGGTGTGAAATTTGAGGTCGAGAATTGAGGGGCGTGCGAGTCGCGGCGAGAGGAGTCGTCGAGCGAGGGGCGGGACCATGCGCTGGCCCGAGGGACGTCTTCGAGGCGTGAAGAAGTCGACCGAGAGTGCGGCGGGCGGTCGAGCTGCGCGAACCGCGACGCCTGCCGATCCCCTCGTCCATCGTCTCGCGACGTCGAGCTCCCCGCCACCGACGGCGCCCTCGATTTCGTCTTTCCCGCTTCGACCCGTTCGACCTCTGCAGCCCCAAAGCCATCCTCGCGCTTCCTCCTAAACAGCCCGACGAAGCTCCTCCATTCCCAATCCGGCGTTCCAATCTTGTCGACGACGAGATCCCTCCACCGCACCTTGAAATCGAGCACCGCCTTGTCCCTCGTCCGGGCGCTCTCGAACGCGACAAAGTAGACGTCACCAGGCGGCGGGAGCATGCGCACTGCGACGACGTCGTTGACGACGTGATCGAACGCGTGCGAATCCGTCTTGGGGCGAGCGGTCGAAGTACTCCAAATGGGGGAGCGGAGGCAACCGAACGAGACCTTGAGCTGGTACAGATCTTGAACGATCAAAGCGGGGACGCGTTTGGAGGGGCGAGAGGAGTGAGAAGTCGATGCCTCCTCCTTGGCCTTGACCGAGGCCTCCTTCTTGCACGCCAGCTCCCACAGCTCCGTCCTCGGTTTTTCCCGAGATCTCCCCACTCCCACCTCGCCTTGTCGCTCTCGACAAACCCGGCCGCGATCGGCCACCTCCCACCTCCCAACCGCATCTTGGCGACCTCCTGATGTGCCTCGCTCCTCTGCTCAAAGCTCGTGTACCCAATAAACGCCTCGCGGGAAAGGTCGTCCGCTCGAACGCGAACGAGGACGACGGCGGTGGGAACGAGGGAGGGCGGGAAGAGGCGGAGGAGGGAGGGGACCGAGGCGATTTGGGTCTTGGGGAGGTTGGAGAGGTGGAGAGTGTGGATGTGGGTAGAGGCGAAGAGGAGAGGGATGCGGGTTCGCGAGGCAGGAGAGGGAGGAGGAGGGAAAGGAGTCGAGGGGGCTTTGGCGAGGGACTTGCTTGTTGAAGCTTGGGGGGGGTGCTGGATCGCTGGGGCGGGCGTGGGACTCGGCTGGGGTAGGACAGGTGCGGGAGGGGTTGGGAGAGTCGACGACGGCGCTGGTCGAGCTGCCAGAGCCGAAGCTGGAACGCTGCTGGAAGCTTGCTCGACGACCGAGGGCTGAGCAGCCGGGGTCGGTGCTGGAGGAGGAGGCAAGGCGGCCACCGTAGGCGGGGGCGCTCCTGCGAGAACGGGCGGAGCTTCCACCGTCGTCGCTGTTGTCGCTGTCGTCCCAGCCCCAGCCTCCGTCGCCGTCGAGTCCCACACGAGCCCCCTGCTGAGGTCCCTCTCCCTCCGCCTGTTCCACGCCTTGAGCACTCGCAACGCCACCTTCTCGTTCGCCTCAAAGTCAGGGTGGAACTGCACCGCCGCCAGCTGCTCTGAGCTGAGCGCGTCGAGGTCGCCCAAGTCGAACGCCAGGTCGATGCTGTGATGCTCCCGCGCCGCGCCCTGCTCCATGCGCGCCCGCTCACGCCGGCGAGTCCATAGGCGGTAGATCTGACCGGCGAGCTTCTCGTCGTCGGGGTCGGCGGAGGGGTGGAACGCGACCAAGGCGAGTTCGGTTGAGGAGAGTGACGAGAGGTCCGAGAGGTCAAAGGTGAGGAGATGGAGGTGCAAGGCGGAGGAGGGGACCATTCCTGCGATTGCTGGGCAGCACTCAGACAGCCTCCAGGGCGAGAGGAGGTGGCGGAGGAGGACAAGCCCTAGAGAGCGACTTCGAGTTTTTCGAAGTCCTGCGCCCAGCCAGTCGCTCTCGCAGCTCACGACGCCGACAGAGTCTTAACGGTGAGGAAGTTGGCCAACAAGACTGGATGGTCGCGCCTGCGAACAGGGGGACTGGGAGAGATATCGCGAGAGAGCCTCGACAGCACTACTCGGAGTAGCGAGTCGCTTATTCCACCTCGCGTCTCTAAATCACCAACAACGCCGCCATTCCAGCCGTAACCACCCCCAAAACGCTCCCCAATACTCTCCCACCGCCTGAGGCAGAGCCTGTCTTCTCCGAACTCGACGAGTACACGCGAATCGAGGGAATCTCAAAGTACGCTGTCGAGTACCTGTTCCTGTATCAGCAGCGTCCCCACGAAGAGGGAAACAATAGCGCACTGCGAGGAATCGAGAACGAAATCGGTGTAGCACGTCCCAGAGCAGGTGGCGCTGAACACGCTCGCCGATCCAGCCCCTTCGCAAGGATCAACTTCGCTCTCTCCTCGCTTCAAAAGGGGTGACTCACAATCGCCGCAGAGAGTGATATCGAGGACGAGGTGTTGAGCGTTGAAGAACTTGTCGATACTGCAGGATGAGCTCGAGTAGAAAGCTGCTGGTGTACCCCAGGTGCTCGGGTCGGGGATCGCGGCGGTGTTGGAGGTGAGGAGGTCGGCAGGGATGTTCGCTCGCTGCAATTCCGTTGATAAGCACGCGTCGTGAGATCAAGCGAGCGAGAGGGAGATGGAAGGGACGCACGGAGAAGAACCAGATTGATACCCCCGTGCTGCTCAGCTCGGTAGCCCAGACTCCACCGCCAGCAGCTGCAAAAGGAGCGCCGTAAGAAGCAGCGGAAGAGTCGGTTACTGTGCAGCCCGAGTTGTCGTTGGCGGTCGAAGCGCAATTGGGATCTGCTCGGTCGCGAGATCAGCGTTTGTGCAGGAGGAATGGGGGAGGAACGGACAAGTGGGAGTGCCAGTCTCGACGGAGGACGTTCCAGTTGCTGTACATCCTTCCTCGGTGTGCATCTGTTCGAGATCATGAGCTCAAGATCGAGAGAGAGCAATGGCGAACGTACCGCCATCTGGTTGTTCGTCTGGAGGTTGACCTGCACCGGAGCTCGTCAGCCAGCTCCTTCTCCCGCTCTGGAACCCACGCGCACCCCTTCAAACGTGTCTATCTCCCCTCCTGAAGGCCAATCGGGCGCCTGCAACCACCAAGCCCTGCGAGAAACGCAGTCAGCCGCAGCTCCTCCCCTTCCAACGAGTCGGCAACTCACGGCCAGACGGAGCACTGTACCGCCAAAGAAATCACCAATCCAGCGATAAAACGCACCCCGTACGTGGTAGGAGGGGAAGAGGGACGGAGCGCAGGCGCAGCACCTCGAGCTATTCGCGTTTGCGTCTTCCTCGAGTTTTTGCGTCTTCGCCATGGCGTTGTTAGAATGCGAGGGGGAAGGAGGTGCAGTGCACAAGGCGGAACAGACGGCTGATGTCGAGAAGAGCAGCGGAAGAGCTGGGGCGCAGAGACGCGTCGAGAGAGCAGACGAAGAGTCCCTCGACCTTCCTCCTGTCGTCGTGCACTCGCCGACGTCCTCTCCCGCTGCTAGGATGGACGAGAACTGCCTCGAGATCTGGTTGGGAACGCGCGAGCTGGCTAGTGGCAGAAGACAGCCAGGAGAACACCCTCGAGCAGGCTTTTCTCCTCCCCTCGCTGCTCCGCGTGTTCTTCACCTCCTCTGCTGGCCCGACGGCCGACGCTTCCAACTACCTCCTTCCACTCTTCTTGACGGTGCAAGCTGCTGGATCCTTCCAGGTCTCCCAGGCTCGGTCTAATCGCCTGCTACGTCCCTCTCCAAGGCCGAAGCTATGACTAAGAAAGGAAGGCAGCAAGAGAACATTGGGCGAGCGTTCCCTCTTGAACCAACACCTCTGCTCCTGCCCTCCAATGTCGCCCAACTCCATCCCCACCCGAGCTCGCGAGTACCGCCTTCCCCAGCGCACGGCTTTTACCGACCTCACGCTGACCGAGGTCGACGTGCCTACTCCTGTGAGTACAGCTCTACGCGCTGCACGAGAACAAAAGTTGACTGGAGCTTCCGCAGGGCCCTGATGAGGTCCTCGTCAAGATGCACGCTGGTTCGCTCCAGTTCCGCGACCTGTTCGTTCCTTCCTCCCTCCTTCTCGCGAAAAACGGCTGAGACGTTCTCGCAGCATGATTGCGGGCAACATGTACCCTCTCCCAATGAAGGAGAACGTCGTTCCTGGCAGCGATGGTGAGTTTCCCTTGCTCGAGCGGTGGAGCTTCGCGCTGACGCAGTTTCGCAGCTGCTGGAGAAGTCGTTGCTGTTGGTCCCTCTAAGTGGGCTGACAAGAGCTGGAGTGTCGGAGATCGTGTCGCTGGACAGTTCTCTCAGCTACACTTGGCTGGTGCGTTGCTCCGCTTTGCATCTGCTCAACAAAACTGACGTTGCGCACAGGCGGAGTCAAGTCTCGTGCGGAGCTGGGATCTGCCCTCGGAGGAGGATGGGACGGAGTCTTTACCGAGTACAGGTGGGTATCTCTCAGTGCTGCGACGAGCAAGAACCTGACTTTTTGGAACGACAGGATCTTCCCTGCTTCGGGCCTCGTTCGCATCCCCGACTCGCTCTCCTACCAGGAGGCCGCTACTCTCCCTTGCGCCGCTCTCAGTGAGTCTTCGCGCTCCTGCTTCCCAACGCTGGACTTACTTCCAGCTCTTCAGCTGCGTACAACTGCCTCTTCGGCTCCGGATCGCACGTCCTCGTCGCTGGCCAGTGGGTGCTCGCGCAGGGTACGCTCCTCCCTCACCTCCCGCTTTCCACCTGCTGAGCCCTCGCTTCCAGGAACCGGTGGAGTCTCGGTCTTCACCGTTCAGCTTGCTCTCTCCGTCGGCGCCAACGTCATCATCACCTCTTCTTCGGACGCCAAGTACGCCCTCCGCCTCACTCCCCGCTTCGCAGCTAACCTTTCCCCGCAGGCTCGAGAAGGTCAAGGCCCTCGCTGGCGACCGTGCGCACCTCCTCCACACGATAAACTACAATACACACCCCGATTGGGACAAGGAGGTCCTCGCCATCACCAAGGGCAATGGAGTCGACTTTATCGTTGAAGTCGGCGGACAAGGAACGATCGAAAAGTCGTTCAACAGCATCGTTCGTCCCTCCTCCCTCCTGCTTTCCGATCGAGACTGACGAGCTCTTTGCAGGCTCTCGGAGGAATGATTGGCGCGATCGGTTTCGTCGCTGGAGAGGCCAAGACTCCTCTCCCCAACGTCAACGGCATGGCACTCGGCCACGCCGCCACTCTGCGCGGGATCTTGATCGGGAGCAGGGAGCAGTTCGAAGCGATGAACAAGCACATCACCGCGACTGGATTGAGTGAGTTTTCCGTTGCTCGCGAGGTGGATCGTTAGCTGATGAGTTTTGCAGAGCCGTTGATCGACAAGGTGTTCGAGTTCGAGCAGCTCAAGGAGGCGTACGATTACCAGTGGAGCCAGAAGGTGCGTTTCTTGCTTTCGGATCGCAAGGACTGAGCTGATTCGATTTCGCAGCACGTTGGCAAGGTCGTCGTCCAGATCTCCAAGCAGTAGGGCGCAGCAGGTGTTTGTGAATAACTGTTCGTGCCGTACCTCTTCCTCTGGCTCGCCTTGGCCGGCGCGCCATCCTTTGTACCTGCCGCCACCGAGATCTCTCGCTCTGCTCGCCCTCGTTGCTTCGTCTTTCTAACGACTAAGCCGCAATGTATTGCGTCCCGACGCTATTACTGGGCTGAACACCTTCCAACAATCCGACACCAGGTCAAGATCGAGCGCCAACCTCGCTCAGAACAACGCCGTGCACTGCTGTTGCTAAGAGCCCGCAAACACCATCACTACCGCTCTTCTCCAGCTCGGAGAACGACGAACCTGGGCATCGCAATCGCCGACGCTAAACCCAGCCGTCCTACTCCCGTTCGCGACATTCGCGCACTGCCAACTCCATCAGCATTCGATCCCTCAACCCCATCTCCGGAACGCACCTTGTTCTTCTGAACATCGCAAGATCGCTGGAGAGAAGCGTTCACGTTGAGCGCGCCGTTGTCGTTCTGGCCTGCGACGAGGAAGCCACGCCCGCCGGCGGTGACGGCAGGAGCAGTGACGCCGCCGAGAGCGCCGGTGAATTTCTGGAGGTTTGTTCCAGAGGTAGCGGGAGCGGCAGTGGCGGTAGCGGCGGGAGCAGCCTATGGACGAGATAAAAGCGTCAGCGAGTTTCGAGGGTCGCGAGGACGGGTGGGAAGTGCTCAGGTGGAGGGACGTACGGCGATGAGAGTGGCGGCGGCAGTTTGGGTAGCGGCGCAGTCAGTAGCGGAAACGGTGACAGTGACAATAGTCTTTAGTGCGAGATCAGCTCGATTCAAAGACAGAAAGGGGGATCTCGCACAGGAGCAGCCGTCGCCGTAGGAATTTCGTCAAAGCAGTCTTCCTCCTCCGTGACCGTCGCAGTAGCTTGTGCAGCGGCAGAAGTCGTCGACGCAGCAGCAACGGCAGTGGTGGAAGCCACAACGGCACCTCCGGCTGGGCGAAGTACGATCAGCGAGGTTTGATGCGAGAAAACGAGAAATCGCGCACCACCAGCAACAGCAGCGTCGATCTCGGCGGCGGTAGCGTCGTTCACGATGAGATTCTGAGTAAAGATGCAGCCAACAGGGTCATCTAGCGTGTCGCAAGAGTTCCCCCTCCCCGTAGGATCTCCGATAGTTCCCTGCGAAGAAGTGGTCAGCGACGGCTCCTGGACGATGCAGAGTCAGAAACTCACAGGAGCGACTGCGAAGCAGGGTTATCGTCAGCCTACGATTCTGTGAAGACGTAGAAAGGAGAGGCGCGGACATGTTCCACTCTTGAGAGCGATCTGAGGATCTCCGCCGATGGAAGCGATCTGGCGGGCGAGCTCGAGGACGATAGCCTTGTTGACGGCGGCCGCGTTCGTCGACGCAGGATCTTGGTGCTGCATAAAGACCATCAGCGAAGTGCCAGCCAAACGAGGAGAGGGGGCTAGCCTGAGAGATAGCCTTGATCTCTGGGTTGACGGGAGTAAACGACGTGCAAGCTTCCGACGTCGCTCCAACGGCTCCAGAGTTTCGCTCGAGAGCTCGGAAGACGAGAGCAGCTGTCATTCCGGCGATGTCATTGTTGGCTTTGGCGTTCGTGAAGGCCTGATCCGCTGTGGCAGATTGAACGCAGTTCGCAGCGACCTTGTTCGTCGCTCCTGCTGCTGCTGCGTTTCCGAGGAGACTGGCGCCGCGGATTAGCTCGATTCGGAGGAGACGAGATTGAGAACGGACCCAAAGACTGGGTCGGCGATTGCGAGAGGGTTGTTCTTGTTGAGGGAGGCGCGAACAGTCGTGAGGAACTGTGACGAAGACAGGTAAGCTCAAGCCCTCCTCCCAACATCCTCGCGACGCACCTGTTCGTGAGAGTGCTCCGCTGTAAAGAAACGATCAGAATAGCCTCATCACCGAGGAAGAAAGAACGCACGAGGAACCTCCCGGCGCATGTGCCTCACGGGGCTGGGAGTGTGAACGAAGTGAGGCACAGGAGCGGCCTGCGCAGCCTGGAACGAGGCGAGAGCGGCAAGGGAAAAGAGGGCAGTGTTGGCAAGCATGCTGGAGTATTGTGGTGAGTAGAGGGTGGAGTGGGATTGGAGTAGCGCTGCTCTGGATGAAGCAAAAGGACTGAGGAGCACCGGGCTCTGCGAGGGTTGGAAGGCGTCAGCTGGACCACCGCCACCTCGTCCAGAGCCAGCGTACCTTTGGAAATGGAAGGGGAAAGAGGGATTTGCGAGTGGCGTAGTGGGGAGCACGGCTGAAGGGAAGAAGAGAGAGGAGAACGCCGTCTCGAGACTCCCTCGAAAGCTTTGTCCCCTCCTCACCCCCCTCTCCGTCCTTGACGACGACGAAAGTGCTTTGTCCCGGACCTTACCGCCGTGCGAGGATGCCGTTCCCAAACGAACCGATCCCTGGAGAGAACACGAGGCCACGAGGAATCGAATCGAAAGGAGCTGAAACTAGCCATGGACGGCGAGCTCGATCGCAGTTCTCCCTATCCTGTTTGTCGCTGCCGGAAAGGATGGAAAGGGGGGAGAAGCGTCGATAGTAGGCCAAGCAAAGGACCAAACTCCCCGAGTCGAAACGTCGCAAGCTCGCCCGCCGAGATCTCTCGCTTCTCTCCGCCACGAAACGCGAACTGTCTATGATAATGAGCTGCTGCAGCGTCCTACGCCAAAGAAATCTAAGCCCTAGGGGCGATCGTGCTCTCGGGCGTGTTGACCGCAGTCTCCTCATCCCTGCCGGAGATATAGTTGGCGTGAAGACGAGCCGACTCGGCAAGCACCTCGTCGTCGGTGAGCTTGGGAAGCGTCGCGGCGACGTTGACGTAGGAGCGATCCTCGGCGTATCCAGTCGCGAAGCTGGAGGAAGGGGGTCAGGTTGAGAGAGGCGAGCCAGGTGAGAACGCACATGAGGTCGATCTCCTCGAGGGTTCGTCCGGCAGCTGCAGAGGAAACTTAAGTTAGGACGTGTCACGGCCAAAGGGCCCGAAGTACGTACTCTCGGGATAGAACACCCAGATAACGGGGATGAAGCACGCGTTCGTGACGGCGAACTGGGAGGGGACGGAAGTCAGCACATCCTCCGGCGTCGAAAACGATGAGGGAAGCTCACGAAGAGGAAAGTTCCCCAGGTGATGGAGGTCAGCATGATGGGAGTCCACTGGACGACGGCGAAGTTGAAGAGCCTGCGGAAGTGACGAGTATCAGTGGCGGGGTCGAAAAAATCGAAAGGCACCGACGCACCAGTTGGACATCGTCGAGACGGCGTTGGCGTTGGTGCGGGTTCGGAGAGGGTTGATCTCGGCAGGGTACAGCCACGGGAGCTGGAGGAAAGATGCGTCAGCAAAGGAATGGCAGAGGAATGAGATGGGGGGTGCGAAATGACAAAAGAATGGGACGGGGAAGACGCACCTGAAGCCACGTAGAGCCAAAGAAAATCAAGAAGAGGAAGAGCCCTAGGACAGCTCCATTCGCGGCAGCCTGAGTGCCAGGGATGAGGCATGCGAAGACGATGACCATGGAGAGACTTTGTCCTGCGAGCATCGGGTCAGCCGCGGCGATGGGGACGAGGCTCCAGGAAAACGCACCGACGGATCCAGCGAGGAACATGTTGCGACGACCGACGCGCTCGATGATAAAGTAGGAGAGGAAGGCGGAGAGAGCGTAGACGGTGACGTTCACGCCACCAAGAATGAGGGAAAGTTGACGAGCGAGTCCAAGCTGCTCCTCGTAGACCTGCAAACTCGTCAGCGCGTCGAAAGCCCAAGAGACAGGAGGAGAACGTACCACAGGAGCAAAGTAGATGATGGCGTTGCAGCCTCCAAGCTGCTGGAAAATTTGCGAACTGGCACCGAGGAGCATGCGACGAAAGTGCTGAGTAGGTCCGCCGGTGAAGAGCTCGCGCTTCTTCTGCACGCCCATAGCCTTGCTCTGGGCGATGGTCTGCATGATGAGTCGGGTCTGGAGGAGCGTCGCCTCTCCATCGTACTTGTCATCAGCGAGGGCGGCGACGACGCGCTGAGCCTCGACGTGACGACCGGCGGTGAAGAGCCAGCGAGGAGCTGCAAAAACGGAAAGACGCTGTTCAGTCTTTTGTTGTGGAGCTGAGGAAGAGGATCGGCGTACATTCGGGGAGCCAGTGGACACCGAGGAGGAGACCGGCAGCAAAGATGACTTGGAGAGTGATGGGGAGACGCCAGTTGATGGAGGTCTTGACGAACGAGAGACCAAAGTTGACCCTGCGTTCGGAGCTTGATTAGCGCGGAGCGAACGAGAGGAGAGGAGGAACACACCAGTAGGCGATGGCAGTTCCGGTAGCGATCATCGAGGCCTCGATGCAGACGAGCAGACCACGGTTGTGCGAGCGAGAAGTCTCGGCGACCCAACTGGGGATAGTGGCAGTGTTCATTCCTACAGCGAGGGAGAGATGAGCTGGGTTCGAAGCGAAGGATGGGAGCTACTCACCGTTTCCGATACCAGTGATGACACGACCGATGCAGAACTGGAGTCCAGCCTGGTAGTCCTTGATAGCGGTGACCTGGATCACAACACCAATGCACATGACGTCTGCGAGAGCGAATCGTCAGCAAAGGCGGGAGATCGGGCGGAGGAAGAGAGCGCACATGCTCCGAGCTGGATCATCCTTCGCCGTCCAAGTTTGTTGCCGTACATAAGGGCAAAGGCTGCTCCAGCGAGGCAACCAAGCTCGTAGATACTGGTGTAGGTCGCCTGAAGGAGAGAAGCGCGAGCCTGTCCCTGGACAGCGGCGTCGCAAGCCCTGTGGCGTCGAACGAAACGTTAGCGGCGGGACGGGCAACAGACTTGGGGGTGCGAGACGCACGGGAAGGTGTCGATGAACTGCTCTCCAGTGATGAGTCCCGACATGACTCCTTGATCATAACTGCGACGGCCAAGTGGTTAGCTCCGAAGTCGATGCGCGCGAGCCAAGCGAAGTCGGATTTCGCAGTCGGAAAACGCACCCGAAGAGCACTGTGGGGACGCAAAATTCAGTCGCGCGATCTCGAGGCTCCAAGAGGAGGGGGACGCACAGAAACCAGTGGTGGCAGTGGCGCTGCGAACGGAGGCCTCAAGTTAGCTCCTGCGGCGTAACCGAGGCTGGAAAGAGAGGACGAACGTGATGGCGGCGATGAGCTTCGTTCCCGTGTATCCCAGGTAGCAAGGCACGCCCTCGGCGTTCACATTCGCTCCCTCAGGAAGGCTGGTGGTAAGCTCGAGTCCGCGACCATCTCCGTCCTCGCTGCTGTAGTCGGCGTTGGACTTCTCGTTGTCCTTGAGTCCCATCGTGCTGCTGGGTTTGCGTGCGGTGGGGGAAGGAGGAGATTGGCGTGTTCAGGCCGAGGTGGAGAGCCGGAGAGGGTGCGGAGAAGGAGAGGGGAGTCGACGAGAGGTGTATGGGAGGAGAAAGAAAAGTTGTTTCCGCCTGAATCGAGCGCAGAGAAAGACTGTCCGCGGGGGTGGGCGCGCTTGATGACGATGCTTAATGGGAGACCTGGAGCAGCCAAGGAGCATGAAAGAGCAGAGTGGGCCTGAGACGGTCAGCGCCCAAGAGAAGTCGAGCAGTTTGCCAAGCAGCAGCGGAGCTACTTTTAGTCCCAGGGAGGGAGCGTCCTCCTCGCTCGTGAGAAGCCGTGCTCGAGAGCTGGAGAGGCTGCAGGAAGGAGAAAGTCAGGGCGTCGTCCTCGCAGAAAAGCGCCCAACTGCGCGCCCGAGACCAAAGCAAAACAATCCTTCTCGCAAAACAACCTCGCGGTGCGGTGACGAGCGTGCGAAGCACCCGTGAGATAGTTCTCCCCTAGTGGCGTCCTCCTCTTCGTAAGATCGGGAGCTCCTCTCGCAGCTTCGCCGAACCGCCGCTAGTGGTGAGGATCCCCATCGTCCAAGCATGTTTCGGTGTGGAGGTTTGGAGGAGCGAAGGCGGGGTCGGCGGAGAGTCCACGCTCGGTCGTGGCGTTGGGGCACCGCCAGTCGTTCACGGGGGAGAGGAGGAGAGTCATCCCACCGTTGCGAGGTAGAGGGCGAAGGCGGGGGGCGAGGGAGGGTCGGCGAGGGCGAGGGAGGCGCCACCAGAGCAGAATCGGATGCATCAAAGTTTGCGTCTTCGGTTCCCAAGTGTCGAAGGCCTGCTTCGGCTGCCGTAATGTTGCTGGAGAGAATGCGAGGGGTGCTGGTCGTCGAAAGGAAGGCGCAAAAGAGACCGCAAGAGAAAGATTCGTGTTGGTCTAAAAGAGAGGTTCAAGGCGGAAACGCGAGGGATATGGACAGGCCGGCTTGATGGACAAGGTCGCGGTGAATCTACACCAGAGAAGGAGTCGTTAGCTGAGGGTTTCAAGACGAACAACGACGAGAAGACGTACCAAGGTGAGGTGGAAGTGCTTCAGGAAATCGCGAAAGTCGGGGATGAAGCTTTGAAGGTCGGCGTCGTCCGACACAAGGGACCCACATGAATCGAGCACGCAGTTCCTCGAATCCCATCCTGAAAGCACGCGACACGCAGACAGATACGGCGTCTCAGGCAGAAGGTCCATCCGCTGCTTGAATCACGGGAGCCGGCGGTCGTCGTCCTCCCTCAGCGCGTCAAACTGCTGTTCCTCCAGGAACCAGAATCCACTCGCTCGAATCCCGAGCCGACGGGTGAGGATCCGGGTCGCCAAGAAGCCGGCGAGAGAGAGAAGAGTGAGAGACGACGAGGAGTGCGAAGAGCTCCCGACGTTCTGCTCGAGGGAGAGGTCGACCTGGACAAAGAAGCTTCAGTGGTCGTCCTCGCGCTTCGAACGTGAACTCACCCGTGCGTTGCTCGACCAGGGCAGGGACTCGAATCCTCCCCGCCAAGCTCCCCACTTGTCGGCTGCCCCAGCGCGTTCGTGTGCGGACGAACGATGCCAGGGAGGAAGAGGGAGGAAGTGTAGCTTCGTCGAGCTCCTGGACTGCTTCGAGCTTGTGATTGAACGGATTCGAGCGAGGGGGAGAAGGGAGAAACCCGCGAAGGCGCGAAGCAGGCGCCTTCGCGCCAAGGGCTTGTGCGTCGGGAGGGTGACCGCCTCCATACTCCTTACCCCTTCTTCCTCGCACCACGACCGCGACGCCGAAAACGACAGCATGGACGACACAACTCGGCACGGCCAGCTTGCTTGGACAGACTCGTCTTCGTCTGGAGAGGAACCGTTCCCAGAAACTCCCGGCGCGACTGATGGGGTCCAACGCGACAGCGTCAAGGTGGCAGCTGGAGACCTCTACGAGGGGAAGGAGGGTGTACAGGTGCGTCTGGTCTCGTTTGGCAAGGCGGCAGAGCGTGGGAGGGACTGGGGAGGGCGTTGTTGAGGCATTCCTCGGGGACAGGAGCTGCGCCGCCGTAGCCAACGCGCCGCCGTCACTGGGGGGGATAGCTGGCAGCCAAGGTACCTGGGATCCTTGTAGACTACGTGGCAAACTGGCGGGGCCAGCAGGGAGCTCGCCTGCCCTCTGGAAGCTCGAGCGCCGCCCACGCCTCCTTTCAGCTGCCTACAAGCGAAACTAACCCAGGTGCATTCCCCTCGCAGGAATCAGCAGAAGACTCGAACGAAGACGAATCCAAGAGGACAGTTCGGTTCTCCGATCTTGGAATTGGGAGGGCAGTCCTAGGCGACGACAGACGGTTCGTATGCGCCTTCTTCCTTCGCAAGGTCGATCCTGATGCAGCTCCCACAGCGATTTTACTGTCAAAGCGAGTCGCCGTCCTGCTCCTCCTCCTCCTTCGCCCTTCCCCGTCAAGCCAATCGAAAGCGCGACGACTCTCTCCCGCTCCGACAGCACCCCCGTCACGACCCCTCGCCCGACGCACCACCGCCACAGCTCGTCCACCTCTTCGATCCACGCCTTTATCCCCGAACCCACGTACCCGATTCGCTCTCAGCCCATCGGCCTTCGTCGCTCGCCGTCCTTCACCGACAACCCCAACTCACCCACGATCAGCGGAGGACTCACGAGGAGGCTCAGCGTCAGCTCCACCGATGGAGAGCCCGAGGAAGACGAGTTGGAAGCGAGGATTAGGCCGCTCAAGCACCGGAGCGATAGCTTGCCCATCTTCCCGCCCGTCGAAGTCCTCGCTCTTCGCAAGGAACCCACCAAGATAACGCTCGCCGACCTGCCCGTTCGTCCTGATTTCTCTTGACCAGCGACCTCCCACTAACCCGTCGTCGCAGACGAACCCGAAAGCGTGGCTCCCTTCGCACCTCTCCATCTACATCTCTCACTGCCTCCAGCTGCACCCCCTCCTCGAAGCCGACATCACAGCCTTCATCCGCGCCTCGCACCTCTCTGGCCGCACGTTTCTTCGCCTCAGGGACGACGAGATGGAAGAACTCGGTCTCAATGTCCGCTGGAGGGGGTTGTTGAGCGAGGCGAGGGAGCGTTTGAGGCGGGAGGCGTTGGGCGGTCGGATCTGGGGCTTCGAGGGCGCTCGAATCGAGGATGATGAGTCGAAGCTCATCGCGGAGAGCGAGGAGGAGCGGGACGAATGGAAGAAGAGCTGGAGGAGGAACGAGGGAACTTCGTCGCGCGGACGCGTCAAGGGGATGGCTCAGGCGTTCGAGGCGCCAGAGGAGGAAGGGACGCCCGTTGCAATGAGGACCAAGAGGTCTTCGAGGATCTTCCTTCCTTCGTCGCCGCATCGACGTTCAGAGTCCGTCGAGAGCTCGACGTCGACGGCGTCGATCGATTCGGGGTCGTCGGTCGATTATGAGCACCGGGAGGAGGGCGAGTACCAGGGGAAGATTGGATCGCACGATCCCGAGGCGAGGCCGTACGAGCGTGTGAGGAAGGCGAGCGATGGAGGGGTGGGGAGCAGGATGAGCGTCAGGGAGCTCGTCGACTGGACTGTCCCTCCTTCCGAGGACGGGATCTTGGGAGAGAAGGAGGTCGAAGGGACGGTGAGGAGTGGGTCGGCGGGGAGGTCGACGTTGGAGGGATTGTTTGGGATCGAGATTGGGTCGGCGAGGAGGGAGGAGAGGACTGCGGAGGAGATGGAGAAGGAGCTTGAGAGGGAGAGGGATCTCGAGGAGGATATCCTGGTGATGCAGGTTGGCGGGAAGAAGGGGAGTATGGTGCTCGTCAAGAGGTCGCAGCTCGAGGATCTTCAGCGTCGGATGGAGGAGTAAGTCCTTTCTCCCCTTTCTTCGCACCCTCACTAATCAGCCGCCCCGCAGAGTCGAAGCTCAACTCGCCGTCGCCCTCTCCCCTTCTCGACTTCTCTCCCCAACTCCTTACGAAGTCCAGCCTCCTCTTCCACCAAACGCTCTCGGAGCTTGGGTCCTCTCCTCCTTCTCCGCCCTCACCAACACCCCGCCGGCGCTGCCGGACGACAGGATCGCCACTCCCGCTTCGTGGACCGCTCTCGGAGGCTACTGCCTCGCTGCGAGTATTGGGATCGGGGTGGGTTCTTTCGCTGTGACGGTGGGCAGGGTGCTGATCAATCTTTCGCACGCAGATCGTCGCTGGAGAAGGTGAGCTTGCGTGCAGAGATGGATCGAAGAGCTCGCTGATAGTTCCTTCCTCGCAGTGGTCGTTTCGAAACTGTTTGGGATTGGGAGGAGGTGATGGAGGGGGCGTTCTTTCGCGCATAGGGAGGATTTGTTGTTGGCTTCGTTTCTTTGCTTTGCATTCGCAGTTCATTTCGTCAAGGGGGTCGACGCCTTGCTCGCTCGCTCGCTCGCTGCTCTTGCCAGTTCGGACACTGCTGAATCTCGTATCCTCGTCTCAAGCACTACAAGCGACCTCCTCAAGCGATCTCCCCTCCCCCCTCCACTCCGCAACCCCCATCTTGACCTCCTCCTCCCTCGGCTCCAGCTCAACCCACTTCCCGCTCTTCCAAGCATCCGCCCCTTCCTTGACCTCGTACCCAAAGTCCAAATACCCTGAGCTTGGGACCAGTGGCGGTGGTCGTAGTAGCGGGGGGAGATAGATGCTGAAACGAACCAGCTTCGCCCACGCAACATCTGCCAAGGAGGAACACAGCGAGACTAGCTGCTCGCGAAGCTGCGATGGTTTCCTTTCCTCTCTCGTTCTCTCGTTCTTGCTCTCGAACTCAAACTGTAAAAAACCAAAGAGCGTTACGACAAGGAGGGATAGACAAGAAGGCTGCAAAGAAATGCGGATAAATATAGGAAGGGGAGTGATGCGGGTGCGTAGGTCGAAGAGAGGGGACAGGGAGGGGGGAGTGAGTCGAGGGAAGGAGAAGTATAAGGGAGGAGGTTATGCAAAGTACGACGAGGAAGATGAAGAGGAAGGAGAAGGGACGAAGGAGGGGGAGAGGAGGGGAGGGGAGGTCGCGGGCAGTAAACACGGCTTCCGCTCGCTGCAAACTCCTCCATTAGCTCGAATCCAAGCTCAGCCGGAGAGGAACTCACTATAGGATCAACTAAGCCGGCCCATCACCCAGTGCACCACCCTCTCCACCGTCGTCTCCTCCTCCGCCTTCCTCCTCCTCTCCTCCCTCGGGACCTCCTCGAACCTCCTCAGCTCCACTTCGTTGTCCCATTTCCTCTTAGAAGAACGTGGCTTATGACGAGGAGCCAGAGCGGGGTGAACGGGGAGAGGCAGGTGCGAGCGAATTGTCGGAGCGAGGGACGAGGAGCGACGGTTGAAGGACGAGCGAGATTCGACGGAAGTGGAGGGGGCGCTGAGGAGGGTAGGGCTTGCCGAGGTAAAGAGGGAGTTTCCTGCGCCTTTGGATCAGTCAACTTGGAGGAAGGAGAATGCGGGAACGAGAATGGGACGCACGAGAGTGGGCGGCGGTGGAGACGGAACTCCACGAGTCCTTTCGACCGTTTCGCTCGAAGCTAGCACACGCCTCATTCCTCCAGTTCTGAAGTTCCTCGGGATCGAGGTCGACGCCTCGTTGAGCCCAGTGACTAGGCGGCGAGGTCGAAAGGACGAGAAGAGGGGAGGAGGTCGTCCTGGAGAGGCGGAGGGGTGCTGGAGAGGTGGAACGGGACGCTTTAGGAGAGCTGTAGTGTCGAAGAGAGGGATGAATATCTCGGGGAGAGGTGAAGTCACGGGGAGAGGTGGGGGAGTCGGAGAGGACGGTTTGGAGGATGAGGCCGGAGAGCGAGGGCCTGAGAGGAGGACGCTCCACTGCGCCAACGACGACGAATCCAAAGGTCCTGCTCTGGGGCGTACCATCGAACGTAGGAGCTGGAAGAGGCGTGGCTGGAGGCAGAGGGACGTTGGCGAGAGTGTTGAGCCTTGCGACCGCCTTGCGCACTCGCTCCAACCCCAACGCGCTCGTGTGCCCCTTGGTCACCGCTTCCAGCGCCGCCACCACCTCGTCTTCCATCATTCGACCCATCTGAGCCGTTGACGCGCCAGAGGAATGCGTCGAATGGTAGTCCTTCGCAGCGCCAAACGGTGAGCTTCCTGCAGCGCGGGGTCGGTCGAGCTGCTCCTGCATAGCGACCTCGCCGAGCAAGGGAGCGGAGGGGATGAGGAAGGAGCGAGAGCGTGGTTCAACTTTGGCGGAGGGGAAACAAAGTTAGCGCGAATCTTGTCTTAGCGAGAAGGTCGATCTTGTTCGCGGACTTGTTGATCTTTACGCGTTTCTGCGTTCATTCCTACCGTCCTCCCTGGCTCCCTCCCTCCCTCTCTTTTTGCTAAAGAGCTCTCCAGCATCCCCACCGAGCTGTTTGCTTGAAACACTTTGTCGGGCGCTAACGCGTCGAGCTAACACCACGCGTCTCCTCCACCTTCGCCATCGCCCGCTCTTGCGACGTCCCCGCTCTCTCAAAGTCTCTCTCCGCGCTCGACGGGCTGTAAGCACCAGGATTACAAAAGAAGTACTACGGCTGCACAAATCTACACCACAAAGCTACGAACAAGGTGGGCACTAAACTAGGGAGAGGATAGCGAAGTGTGGAGAGAGGAACGGAGCAAGAGAGAGTAAGGTAGAAAGCGACGACTACGCCATCGCACCAGAAGAAGAAAAACAACGCCCTACTCAAAAAAAGAACAACCTCCTCCTCCTCCCCGTCTTCTCCCCCGCACGCTCCTTCTCGACCCTCTCCGCCTCCAACCTCCTCGCCTCCTGCTCCCTCCTCAACCTCTTGAGCGTCCCCTCCCTCTGCTCCCCTTCGCTCCATATACGCGGGGCCAGGCCGGGAGGAGGGAGAGCCATCCACGAGGACGAAGGCTGCGGGTGGGACTGAGGACGCGGGAGGGATGGTCGAGGGGATTGAGGACGAGTGGTCGAGGAAGTGAGGGAGGGAGCGCGGGGGAGGGAAGTGGCGGAAGAGAGGGAGGCGCACGAGTTGGATCGGTGCGAAGCAAAGACGGAGGGTTCTATCCGACGAGTTCGTTAGCCAGGTTCGCTCCAGGCACCGAGAACGAGGACTCACCAAAGATGTAGGCACGCTCGGAATCATCGCTGTCCCCTCCGCTCGACGCACGACGTTTTCGCTCTCTCCTCGCGCGCCGATCCCGACTCGGACTCCGGCTTGAACTCCCCAGGACGACCCTCCCGCTCCCCGTCCTGACGCTCTCCGGCCTCCTGACGAACCTCAGTTCGAGCTGCTCTGGCGTCCTCGTGCTTGTGGTGGGTGCAGCGGAAGTTGGCGGCGAGGTGGAGAGGGGGGAGACGAGGAAGCGCGTTGGAGGGTACGGCGCAGCGGGCGTAGACGTGAGAGCTGGCGAGGGAGAAGTCGACCTCGGCGCCGCCGCGAGCGCTAGTAGGAGTGCGTTGTCGTTCCACGCCGGTTTCGGGGGGTCGAGAGGCGGGGAAGAAGGGAGTGGCGGCGAGGGAGAACTGGCGAGGAGGGTCGAGAGGATTGAGGGGGAGCGAGAGGGGGAGGGACGGCGTGGAAGGGGCTGAGAGGTCGAAGGGAGGTCGAATCCCTCGATACGGATTGGCGGCGAGGGAAGAGGACTTGGAGAGGGCGACGAAGGGAGGTCGACATCGCCCGAATCGACGACGGCGAGGTGGCTGCTCCTGCGGTCCTCTGTTCCTCCCCCCTCGCAGTCCAATCCCCCATCTGTGACCCAACTCCCCGCATCGCTCGCCACGCTCCTCATCTCCAACTCCTCCAACTCCGCCACACTGAGCACGCGCGGCTCCATCCCCTCCCTAAACTCGACGAGCGTCCGACTCGCCTTGTCGAGCTGGTCCCTGAGCATCGTCCGCTCGATGAAGCTCTCCGGGCTCGTGCTGTGCAGCTCAAACACGGGCTTGCGAGTCCGGAGGAGTGCCGCCGCGCGTGGCGACGAGTGCGCTGGCCGATGAGCTGCCCTGGGGAGCGTTGGGAGAGAGGTTGGAGTGGAGAGCATGGCGAACTTGCTCGTTCGGCGTTCGTCGTCCTTTGGTCGTGCCTTGTTGTCGAGGGCCGCTCCTGAGGGGTTCTGTCGCGCAGTGAGTTCTTGGGCGGAGAGGAGTTGAGTTCGTCGAGGCGTCCAAGTGGCGTCGTCGAGTGGCGGCGATGTGGTAGAAGGCCAAGCAGGACAGTCTCGATTCAGACCAAGTCCCCAGCAGGAGATCTGCTGAAAGAGAACTGGCTCATCGAGGGGAACATCACGCGCCGACCTCGCCGCGGAGACCGCGTCAATTCCACCTTTCTCCTCGATCTCATTCCTCTCGACTTTCCGTTGGATCACAGCCACCTCGAGCAGGTAAATACTGAGCAGCAGGACCAGCACCCCC
>JANGFH010000741.1:0-11103 GCA_025758715.1 Glaciozyma martinii | reverse complement strand
CCTCTCCACCTCCCTCCCCTGGCTCAGTCCCGACCCCTCCTCTCGCTTTTCCAGCGTTGGCGCGCTTGCAGCGGTGGAGTAGGCTCTATGTCCCGCTGGGGGAGAGGGTTGGATCGCCTGCCCCTTCGAGGCGCAATAGCGTCGCCAGCATCGAGGTCCCTCCCACCCCTTCATGGAGGAGCGTCGCAGCCGGTCCTTCGTCGGAACCGACGAGGCAGAGCGTCGAAGTTCCGCGCAAGACGTTTGATATGCTGGGCAGGAACTGGAGGAGGTGGTCGAGGGCTGCGTCGTCGGTTAGGAGTAGTGATGGGGAGAGTAGTGTGGAGAGTGGGGAGATGAGGGAGGGAGGGGGCAGGGCGAGTTGGATGACTTTTGGGACGAGGGGGGAGTGAGGTGGAATTGGAGTAAGGGTGGTGGGAGCTCTTGCGTGCGCGATTTGCTGTCTCCTGCGTGTGGAATGTCGCTCCCTCTTCTGCGTGAATGGGAGTTTGGTAACGAGGTATGTACTAGTGAGCTGTACGCTGCAATCCCTTCGCAAGCTGCTCTTCGCACCAGGCTCGGTGCAGAAATCAACGATCGAAAGCGATGACTCTGCCCCGGGAAAACTCAACCTCTCGCTCTCCTCTGGGAGCCAACGAGACAGCTGTAGACAAGAGGCTGGAGACAGTAGGGTGGGAGGGGCGGCAAAAAGAACTGGTCCAGAGCGAGTTGCCTCGCCGAGCTATCGCTGCACTTAAGTGTGGTTGTTGGGTGGGAGCTACTGGACTTGCCGTAGGGATCGTCTCGCGGAGCACGACAGAGCAAGTTTTTCGAGAGTTGCGAGACAGTGGGCGCTCAACTCAAACGCGCAACTCTCTCGCAGGTGACTCGTCTGCTGACTCGAAGCCCACGCTCCGCTGGGTCGGCCTTGATTCCAGCGTCGGTCGTGCGAGCTTGCATAACTGAACTTTTAGCGACGTGAAGGTAAAAAAGCGCGTCAACTGGTCCCAAGGAATGTACGGTGAGGCAGCGAGCGAGCGTTGAAGCAGTGCTCCGAAGCGATTCTGGGAGTGGCCTGTGCCGCTCGAGAGGAATCTGGACCAACTCGCAGATGGGAAAATGCTTTGGAAAGCGCCTTGCACTCTCTTGAGCAGGTGCGGACGCCTGTCGCAAGGCCGGTCCTCGGAGAGAGGTGAGAGCGAGCTCGCTTGAGCTGAAGGAGACAGCGTTGTCCCTGGGCTCTCCAGCTCCCTAGAGCCGTTCCTGGGGGTCCTGCCTGCCACGCTGAAGGTCAGATTGAGAGAGCAGAGGGCGTCGGGGTACAAGGAAGAGCTGGCTCAGGCTGCACCGCCCTCGTCATCAACTTGGGGCCAGCTCCGGTCTCCCTTTGTCTTCTGCACTCATCCCCCGGTCGCGTCTCAGCCTACACGCACCGATGCAGGCGATCAAGCTACAGCGCAAGTACCCGCAATTCTCGCAGGAGGAGGTCCAGGGCCTGTCCCGCCAGTTCGAGTGAGTAGGACCTCGGGGTTCAGTGGTCACCTGTGGGGGCCGCGAGCTTGGTGGAGGGGCAGGAGGGAGCTGACGAATTGACCTGGAGACTGCTTCATGGGCTGGAGGAACAGGAGGTGTGGGTGTGGGTACCACGAAGGGGGGCAGACGACGAGGAGAGGTGGAGCTACGTGGACTCGAACGCCCAGCTCACCGCTCCCTGGTCTGCAGCTCGTAACAGAGCTGTGTAGCCTTGGAGTGGTAGAGTGGGGTAGCTGTAGTCCACTGGCTCCCTGCTGCTGGAGCCAGGCCGTTGCGCCGGGGCGGGACACTCGGCTCGCTGCCCTCTCTCAACTCCACCTACGCCGCAGACCTTAGAGTCTGCGCACGTACTTCGGTTGGAATAGGAGCGTACTGAGCCCTGCAAACCCTTCGGTCGGGCGCCTCGAAAGAACGCTGGCTCGAGGAGCTCAAGGCACTCGCGCAGGACGAACGACGACGAACGAGTGATCCTGTCGCTCTAGAGACGGCTCTGGGACTTGCACGACTCCCCGAACCCGTTACTGACCCGCTATCTCCACAGCTCCATCGACCTCGATTCGACCGGACGCCTCCCCAAATCCACCGTCCTCACGTCCCTCTCCTCTCCCTCCGCCTCGTCCGCCGCCTCGGGTCACTACACCTACGACCAAGTGCGCGAGACGCTCAAGTCCGTCTCAATCGACTCGTCCGGAGCAGTCGAACTCGAGGATTTCGTCGACCTGATCGCCAAGTTGCGCGAAGGAGCAGGCGCGTCGGCGGGACAGGTCCTTCGAGGTGGAGCGCTGAGCGGGTTGGTGGCGGGAGTGGGACAGGCGCCGGCGAGCTTGGCGGCACAGCAGGCGGGAGGAGGAAAGGTGCTCGTCAAGGGGAGCAACACCAATATCACGCACTCGATCAACGAGGACGAGCGGACAGAGTTTACGAGGCATATCAACCAGGTGCGTACGGTGAACGAGCTGGGAGAACGGGAGCTGACGCTGGGGAGCAGGTCCTCGCTGGAGACGCCGATATCGGACACCGACTGCCCATCCCCACCGACACGATGCAGATCTTTGACGAGTGCCGAGGTGCGTTCTCCCTCTCTCCTGTCCGTGCTCTTGCTCACGCCTCGCCTTGCGAACAGATGGACTCGTTCTCTCCAAGCTCATCAACGACGCCGTGCCCGACACGATCGACGAGCGCGTCCTCAACAAGGCCTCCAAGTCGCACCGCCGCACTCCCTCTGCCATGCCCGCCGGCGCACCTTCGACCGCTCCCAAGCCGATCAACGCCTTCCAGATGACGGAGAACAACAACCTCGTCATCTCCTCCGCCAAAGCTCTCGGACTCTCGACCGTCAACATTGGCGCGTCGGACCTCGTCGAAGGGAGGGAGCACCTCATCCTCGGCCTCATTTGGCAGATCATTCGGAGGGGCCTCCTCGCCAAGATCGATATCAAGCTGCACCCCGAGCTATACCGCCTGCTCGACGAGGACGAGACGCTCGAGCAGTTCCTTCGCCTCCCGCCGGATCAGATCCTCCTCCGCTGGTTCAACTACCACCTCAAGGCTGCCAACTGGCCTCGTCGGTGCGTGCCATTCAGTTCCTGTGGCACAAACAGAAGCTGATGTTCTTGTGTGAGCAGCGTCGCCAACTTTAGCAAGGACGTCTCGGACGGAGAGAACTACACCGTCCTCCTCAACCAGCTCAAGCCCGAATCATGCTCCCGCGCTCCTCTGCAAGAACGCGACCTCCACACGCGTGCCGAACAGGTCCGTCCCTTCCGTACCTCTTTCGAACTTCGCTGACCCCCCGCCAACCAGGTCCTCCAAAACGCCGATGCGATCGGGTGCCGCAAGTACCTCACGCCCACGTCGCTCGTCGCGGGCAACGCCAAGCTCAACCTCGCTTTCGTGGCCAACTTGTTCAACACGTGGCCTGGGCTCGAACCGCTCGAGGAGAATGAGCGACCGGTCATCGAGGACTTTGATGCGGAGGGAGAGCGCGAGGCGAGGGTGTTTACGCTGTGGCTCAACTCGCTCGACGTCGATCCGGGCGTGTATGACTTGTTTGAGGATCTCAAGGTGCGTTTCTCTTTCGTCGTTTCGTGCAGGACTAGACTGATGCGGTGCGAACGCACGCAGGACGGCCTCGTCCTCCTTCAAGCTTTCGACAAGATCGTCCCTGGCTCCGTCACCTGGCGTCGAGTCGCCAAATCCCCTCTCCCCCTCTCGCGCTTCAAAGCGGTCGAAAACACCAACTACGCCATCGACCTCGCCAAGGCGAACCGAATGCAGATGGTCGGGATCCAAGGGAGCGACCTCGTCGATGGTTCGAGGACTCTTACCCTCGGACTCGTCTGGCAGATGATGAGACGTAATATCCTCGGGACAATGGCGAGCCTTAGTAAAGGTGGCAAGGACGTGACCGACTCGGACGTCGTGCGGTGGGCCAACGATCAGGTCAAGAAGGCGGGCAAGAGTAGTTCGATGAGGAGCTTCAAGGATCCCGGGTTGAAGAACGCTCACTTCTTCCTCGATTTGCTCGATGCCCTCAAGCCCAACTATGTCGATTACTCGCTCGTCTACGAGGGAAGGACGGACGAAGAGTGCAAGGCGAATGGTGCGTTGCTTTTTTTCTTCTCGTTTCGCTGGGTTCGAAGAGTGGGAGCTGATGTGCGTCTCTCGCTCGTAGCCAAACTCGCCATCTCGATTGCTCGAAAGGCTGGCGTCACCATCTTTGTCGTTCCAGAGGACATTGTCGTGCGTTCCCTTCCCGCCCTCCTTCCTTCGGTGCGCGTGCTGATCTCTCTCTTTCCCGCGAACAGGACATTCGCGCGAAACTCATGTTCACGTTCGTCGCGGCGGTCATGGCGACCTTCAGTTCTTAGCGAGGGCGAGTGGGAGAGAGAGGGGGGGAGGGGATGTATAGCAGTTCAATACCACCAGGATTTCAATTTACGCATTCTTCTCTCGCTCGCTCGATTCAACTGGGTACAGCTGCATTGACGGTCTCCCCACTCCCTTCTGAAGCCGTAGTGCCAGCGAAGAACTGGAAGTTGCGGTAGTAGGTGAAGCCGCCTTTGCTCGCGACGGAGGTGAGCTCCCTCCAAAAACTGCGAGGAAGGGATCAGCTCTCGTTCGCGGGCGGGGAAGACGGAGGCGGACAAGAGGAGATGTAGAGACTTGAGAATCTTCAAATGAGGTTAGCGAGGGGCGGGAAGAGGAGGGGAGGGGGGGAACGTACCCGATTTCGGTCGTGCGGAAGACCGTGTTGGATTTCGTGAACGCCAGAGACGAACCGGCGTACATCTCCAGGAGCCCATTCGCGACGCAAGTCGGTCCCGGGTCGAAGTTGAGGATCGCTACTTCGGTAACGGTGTTCCAGCTACGGGGGAGGTTAGGAACCTCGCAAGGGGAAGGGAGGGAGGGACGAACGATCCTGCGGCGAAGGTCCAGCTGCCTCGGTTGACGGAGAAACCGTATGTCGTGTCGCAGATTATGGTGGAGTCGCAGAAGGTGGAGAAGTTGGGAACGTAGGCGTAGACTGTCGGAGGAGGATTAGCGAGAATCGATTGAGAGAGGGGGGGGAGCGAACCTTCTCCTGCTCCGTCCGTTCGCCACATCACTGGGAGCCGTCAGCGAGCCGCACAAAGGCGTGTGGAGATTGGGACTCACGTCGTAAGGAGAAGCACTGGTCGCTGTGCGTCCCTCCTGAGCATCCGGCCGTCGACTCTCCCCCAAAGAGGCCAGGCAATTTGCCGCCTGCAAAGGTCGGTCAGCGAGTCGCCCAAAGTGGGGACGAACTCGTACCCTTCACAAAATCGAACCCCTCACTGAACGCAACCTGATCGAAAGCATCAGCTTCATCCTGGAGCGACAGCAGGACCCAACGCACCTCATAACTGACCATCGCCCTCTGCGGCACCTCGCTCCCAAACACCTCCAAATGCATCCCTCCAATCCCTCCCGTGCCCCCCGTATAACTCCCCTTCGGGTACTCAATCGCCAGCACGAAATCCTCCCCTCCAAACGGGTTCTGCGCGAAAGTGAGGTACGGGGACGTGCCGGACTTCCAGGGCCAGGATGACTTGATGTATGCGAGCGTGTCGTTATTGGAGAGGGCGGAGGAGGGGGAGGAGAGGGTGGGAGTTGCGGCGGGGGACATGGACTGGGTGGAGGTTAGTTGGGGTTTGGAGGCGGGGGGAGGGACGTACGCTTGCTGAGGCGAGGGAAGCGGCGATTTCGGAATCGACGTTGGCGAGGAGGGTCGATCTGGCGCTGGTTCCGGCTGCTTTGGCGGTGGTTTGAGTGGGAGTTGCTGCGGAGAATCGCGTTAGAGAAGAGGGAGGAGAGGGGAGAGGGGGACTTTGGTCGTGTTCGATGTGGCGGAAGTCGTTCGAGTATAGAGGAGCACAGCGAGACCGGTGAGGGCGAGCAGGAAGCAGAATACCAAGGCGGCTTCGAGGAGGTGGTGAGCTGGTGTGCTTCCCTGCTTGCGACGGGGCGCACGACGACGCGAAGCCTGCAGACAACGTTAGCTGCGATGTGTTCTGGTAAAAAGCAGTGGGGCGCACCTCTTTCTCGTCGCTGCTGCTGGTATCAGAGGAGCTATCCCTCCGACTGGTCGACTCCGAAGAGCTATCCTCGGAAGAAGAAGACGAGGCGGAGCTGGAGAAATCGCTGTCCCTGGAGCGCCTGTTGGAGTGGTGGCGATAAGAACGATCCAAGCTGCTGCTTTGCTCTTCATCTCGAGAGTGTCGTCGTCGAGCGAAGCGCATCAGTGGAGAGAAAGCAGCTCTTCCCTCCAAGGCGCTGAGAAGGAACACCGCGGTGCGCGACGAAATCCCCGGAGCTGTGATGTCGATCGAGCGGTGTAGAGCACTGCGGAGAGCGCAGCGTCCCTGCCAGGGAGAGCGAGAAAGGAGCAGGCTTGCCTTCCCCAGCTCGAACAGCAGAGCGACTGAGCGAGGCAGGGAGATGGCGATCCCTTCGCGCCGTGCTCTCATGGCTGGTGGTAGACTTGTCCCAAGCAGTGAATGAGCAGATTCCTCGAGTGCACGACGCGGTAGGAGAGCAACACACGTCGAGAGCGACTCTCGCCGCTGAGCAGCGCTCGACGAGGTAGACCACCCTTCACTTGCCGCTTGCCGCTCTTCCACACCTCCTTCCCGCTCCTAACTCGACCAAGCGATGTTCCGTGAATGCAAGCTGTCCGTGAGTGGCCATTCTCGTGCCTGGAGCCGCTGGGGAAGGAACAGGAACCGAGGGGCCAAGTGACGATCCTCCGCGCGAGCTGATCTTGGATCTGGGGCACAACGCGCTCGCCCTGGGAGCTACGGCCTGGTGTACGGTCACAGTGCGGGCTGTAGAGTGCTTGGGAAGGCGCAGGGGCAGGGCCAGCGGGTGGCGAATGGGGCGGCGCCAGCGGAACGTGGCCTTGGGGGGGACCGAGGGGGGAGGAGAGAGTTGGTGCTAACCTCTCTGCGCTCTCGCAGGATCGATCCTAAACCACGCACGACAGTACACACCTCTCTCAGCTACAGGTGACTCGGATCTCGAACTCCAACCACTTCGAACAGCCGAACAAGATCCACCTCCTTTTGCTGCCCTCGTCGACAGCTCAACCCGACACGAACGACTCGCCCAAGCTCTCAAGCTCGGCGGCAAGATGAAGTTCTCCCACTCGCTCATCTTCAACTCGGTCCCAGAATGGACAAACTACTACCTCAAGTGAGCGCAGGCGTTGCTGCTTTGGAAGGAGGAGGGCAGGAGCTGATTCCCTCGACGCAGCTACGAGCAGCTCAAGTCGGCCATCTACCGCTTTGAGAAGACGAACCTCGCCAACGGACCCCCAACTTCCTACTCGGACGAACCCTCCCCCGCCTCCCTCGAAGCCGCCTCCTCCTCCGAAGTCCACGCCGGCCCCTCGACGAACGAGAAGCTCTTCACTCGGTTACTCGACAAGGAGCTGCACAAGATCATTGAGTTCTACGTCGACAAGGAGCGCGAACTCATGGCCGACCTCGTCCTCCTCCAAGCCGACATTGAACGGATCGAGGAGGAGGACGCCGCCATGTCTGGAGCCGGCAGCGGTGGAGCGATGGGCGCGTCGGGCGCGAGCGATACGGAGGAGGAGGACAGCGACGGCGAGGGGGTCACGGCGAGCAAGATGCTCAGGGGAGCCATCACGACCGTCTTCTCCAACCCCAAGAACTACGACGCCGCGACGCGCGCAGGGCGGAAGGCCAGGACGCGCGCCATCTCGGCGGATGGGAGCTCTTCCCGCTCTAAGCGCGTCAGAGCCGCGTCGAGCGTCAGTCGCGATTCCGACTTGCTCGACTTGGACGACTCGCTCTCGGCGGGGGACACGCAGTTTACGCTGCAACCTACGGCGCCAACGACGAGGAGGATGCTTTCGGCGAGTAGTGCGAGCAAAGGGAGTCCGGCGAAGAGGAGGCTGAGCAGGGTTGGGATGAGCACGGATATGAGGCATGGGGATGAGGAGGAGATTGAGGGCGTTTGGGGGAGCAGGAGCGATTGGGCGATCGATACCAAGATTGTCTACAAGCGGAGGATCACTGCCGTCTTCATGGTGCGTTCTTCGGCTGGAGGAGGAGAAGCAGGAGGGACCGGAGCTGACCTCGGTTTCGGCGAACAGGCACTCTCGGAGCTCAAGCAGTACGTCGACCTCAACTACACGGGACTCAGCAAGGTTCTCAAGAAGTGTGTTCGGTCCTTCTGCCCTTTGAAGGATGCTCGCTCACCCCCGACGCGCAGGTACGACAAGATCACCAACTCGCACCTCCGCAGTCAGTACATGACCAACGTCGTCGACAAGACCTTCCCCTTCGAACCGACGACCCAAGAGCGCCTCTCCGCCGCGATCCAATCCCTCGTCCCCCTCTACGCCGACATCGCAACCCAAGGCGACCAAGATTTCGCCCTCAAGCAGCTCAAGGCTCACCTGCGCGAGCACGTCGTCTGGGAGCGCAACACCGTTTGGCGCGAGTTGATTGGGCTCGAGAGGAGGGGGTGGGGAGGGGCGGGGACGGGCAGGGCAAGAGGGGGACGGACGTGCCGATCGTCGAGGGGCAGATGGGGGAGACAAAGACGGAGGTCGTCACGCCCGTCGGGAGGTTCTTCCTCCCGGCTTGGTTCAACTTCCAGGTCGTTGCCGGGGCGTTTGCGCTGTTGCTGTTTGCGGGACTGCTCAGTGCGGATTGGTTTGATCGACCCGAGGAGCAGAATTGTCTGGCGCTGCTGGCGTTCGTCACCATCTTTTGGGCGTTGGAGGTGAGTTCGCCTTTCGCGTTGACTGGGAGCGCGCAGAACTGACGAGGGAACGCAGATCGTGCCGCTGTTTGTCACGGCGTTGATGGTTCCCTTCCTCGTCGTCGTTCTCCGCGTCATTAGGTCGACCGACGGCGAAGATCGTCGACTCACAGCAGGCGAAGCGACCAAGTCCGTTCTCCTCCCGCTCTCTCTCTCCTAGTCGCTGACCCCCGAACGCAGGTACATCTTTGGCCAGATGTTCAGCCCGACCATCATGCTCCTCCTTGGTGGCTTCACGCTCGCAGCGGCTCTCAGCAAGCAGAACATCGACAAAGTCCTCGCGACCAAGGTCCTCAGCCTCGCGGGAACCAAGCCCAAGTCGGTCCTCCTGGCGTACATGTGCGTCGCGTGCTTTGCGAGCATGTGGATCAGTAACGTCGCGGCGCCGGTGCTTTGCTACTCGCTCATCCAGGTGCGTTCGTCGCTTGCAGGGGTGGATGGAGCTAACTCGCACACGGCAGCCTATCCTTCGAACCCTTCCTTCCAAGTCGGCCTTCTCCAAGTCCCTCATCCTCGGCATCGCTCTCGCGTCCAACATTGGCGGCATGGCCTCGCCCATCTCCTCTCCCCAGAACCTCATCGCTCTCGAGGTACGTTCTCTTCCTCGCCCCGCTCGCTCTCCCACTAACGCCTCTCTCGACGCAGTACATGAACCCTCCCATCTCGTGGCTCGGCTGGTTCGCCGTCTCGATCCCCGTCTCCTTCACCTCCATCTTCCTCATCTGGCTCATCCTCCTCTGGAGCTACCGCCCGGGCAAGGGCGTCATCATCAACCCCGTTCGAGTGAACCGAGAACCGTGGACGGCGACGCAGTGGTTTGTCAGTGGGGTCACGCTCATGACGATTGGGCTCTGGTGCGTCGAGTCGAGGTTGGCGTGGCTGTTGGGGGATATGGGCATCATCGCTAGTGAGTTCTGCGTCTCTTTGGGATGGTGGAACGAGGCTGATGAGCGTGTGCGCGACAGTTCTTCCGATCGTCCTCTTTTACGGGACTGGGATCCTTCGCAAGGCCGATTTCGACCACTCGCCTTGGAGTACGTCCTTCTTCCTCCGTCGTGCGGACAGCGCTGATTGGGCTCGCGCGCAGGTATCGTCTTCCTCGCCATGGGAGGTATCGGACTCGGCAAAGCGGTCCTTTCTTCGGGCTTGCTCGACGACATGGACGCTGTGATCCAGAAGGTCGTGCTCGGACTCGACATCTGGCCCATCCTCGCCCTCTTCTCCGTCATCGTCCTCGTTATCGCCACTCTCATCTCTCACACGTTCGTTCCTCTGTTTCCTCCCGAGAGATCAGGAGCTGATGCGGAATTGACGCAGTATCGCATCCGTCCTCGTCGTTCCTATCGCGGCTCAGATTGGCGTCGCGATGGAGACTCCTCATCCGAGGTTGTTGATCCTCGCTACGGCCCTCATCTGCAGTGCGGGCATGGGACTTCCAATCTCAGGCTTGTACGTCCCCCTCCCTCCTCCTCCTCCCCTACTAACCCCTCCTTTCGCAGCCCTAACCTCCAAGCGTGCGTTCCTCTCCCACTCCATCCTTGCGGGATACTATACTGATGACGAGTGCAGGATCAACGTCGAGGATGATATGGGACAGCGGTACCTCGAACCGTCGGATTTCTTCAAGAATGGAATCCCGGCGTCTATCGTGGCGGTCACGGTCATTATCACGCTGGGGTATGTGATTATGAGGCTCATGGGAATGTAGGAGCGTCGGAGGAGAAATAGAGCGAGTAGAACTTTCGTCGTTTGGGGTGGGAGAGGTCTGCGCTGGGTTGGGCGAGGGGGCGAACTGCTTCACGGCGAATTGGATGGCGCTCTGGTGCGTTGTTTTATCTCTTCGTTCGTGGGCGACGCTGATGATTTGCAGTTGGCTTCCTCAGGAACAGGTCCTCGTCGACGCCACTCTCTCCTACTCTCTTTCTGCGCTCTTCCTTCGTTGCTGCTCTCTCGCCGTTCGTCCTCGCCACTCGATTCACCTTCCTGCGCCGAACCAATGCTCCCCCGCTGACCCTGCAAGCTCCCCCCGCCTTCCCAGAAGGAAGGTCTCGCACAAGCCGCTCGAGCTGTCAACCCTTTAGCGCCTCCGAAATCGCTTCCGCCTCGCGACCTTCCCATGCACATCGGGAGCCGTTCCTCGAGGTACACGACGCGAAGGGGTCTCTCGCGAGATCTGAAGCCTCTGCGTGGGGTCATCTGGCAGGTCGCCGACTGCGGATTGCGACCAGGCGATCTCGTTTCCTCTGAATCTGGGGAGGGTTTTTGGGGGGGAGGGGG
>JANGFH010000739.1:0-13944 GCA_025758715.1 Glaciozyma martinii | reverse complement strand
AGCACACCCCCGGGGGGGGGGGAGGGGCGGGGGGGGGTCTTGTTGCGGTTTGTACGACGGGGGTGGGGGGGGGGGGGGGGGGGGGGGGAGGGGGAGAGGGGGGAGAGTGAGGGGGGGGATAAGGCGTTTGAGAGGGAGGAGGGGTCGGGAGAGGGTGGAGGGGATGGGCGGCAGAGGGAGGGGTGGAGCTCGAAAACGAGGGTTGGGAGACAGGCGCCGAGTTGAGCCCAGTTCTCGGCGCTGATGGCGTAGCGTACTGAATATTCATATACTGGTTGAGAGGACGAGATCAGCGAGGTCAACCTCCGTTGCGGAGGAGGAGCGCACCTTCCGCTGCGAAAGCATCAACGCGGCGACTCGAGGTGAGACCTTCGCGGAGCTTGCCTGCGAGAGCACAGTCAGCTTTCAATCTTCAAACAAGCGAGCAGACATACGAAAGTCGAGCAGGATGATGGAGAGCTCCTCCTGTCGCTTCGCTGAGCTGGGAATGCGTCGGCCGTCCGGGGTTGAATCAGGGAACGTGGAATGAAACTTGACGAGCTTGGAGGCGATATGGGCACGGAACTTGGCTTGCACCTCAGGATTCCGTAGGCTGTAAGTGGGACCTGCATCAGCCAGCGCGGGGAGAGCAGTTGCGGGGAGAGGAGGGCGCACCTGGCTGCCTCGTCGTCGATCCCTCGACTGGGCGATTGAAGCATCTCCATCTCGCTGGGTTTCCTTCCCACTTCACCCATAGCTCGTCTGAAGCCGCCAGGTTGGATCGGCGCATCGCGTCCTCGAGGTCCTCCAACACCTCGTCCTCGCGCTGTGGGTCGCTCTCCTCCTGGGCCGCTGCCACCTCGTCTCCAGATTGAGTCGGACATGATCTTAAGGAGGAGAACAAGCAGTAGTTGGAGCACAGAAGAGAGTGCAACCCACCTCGAAGTGCTGAGGGCAAGCTGAGGGCGCTTTGGGCACTGCGCCCAAACCGGGGTCTCCCTTCTCCCAGTCGCGCTCGCTGTAAGCCAACAGATCAACAGGCGCACACTCAGCAGCTTCAGCGTTAGAGATCAGTCACTCGTTCACCCCTCGATACCCTTCCCCTTCCTCCGACCACTCTCCTCGAAAAACAACACCTCTGAGGTTTCGGCGCGACCCTCTTCGTTCTCCGCCCTCGTCCTCGCCAACACACGCAGGAGCACTGGGAGGCCACCCCTTATCAACAGGTACGGGCCTTTGTACGAGGAGGAGATTGCGCGGACTGCGAGGGAGGAGGCTCGAGACAGGAGCTAGGGGGGAAGTTGGTTGAGGGCGATGGTTCCCTGGAGAGCGGGCAGAGGGCGCAGAGTGCGGTCGCCCCAGTGGAGTGTACCAGTGCCCTCGACTCTCAGCTTCTGGCGCGTCAAGAAGGAGCGATAGCTGACCCGCTTTGGTCCTCCCCTCCAGCGCAGCATGGCAAACGGCGCCTTCCCCCTCCTCCCCCTCGCCCTACTCCTTTCCCTCTCCCCATCAGCTTTCGCCGCGACCTCCAGCCTACCAAGGATCGACTTCAACGCGCTCGGGACCGTAGGCGTGGTCGGGGCCTTCGCAGGTCTCCAACTCTACGACCCAGCTTCCCCTCCCACCGTCTACTCCTCCACCGCCTCGACCCTCGTATCCAGATCCGCCAGCGGCGAGCTCAACAGCGCAGGAGCGACGAACGCCGGAGGGAGGATCTCGGCACTGTGCCAGGCGCCTTCCGGCGCCGTCTTCGTCGGCGGCCTCTTCACCTCTTTCGGCGGCGCACCAGCAGCCAACATCGCCCAGTACGACCCTGCGACAAAGCTGTTTACGGCGTTGGGAGCGGGGCTCGATGGAGAGGTCCTCGCGGTGGCCTGCAACGGGACGACGGTCTACGCGGGAGGGGAGTTTGCGGCTCCCGTTGGCGCTGCAGCAGGCGCGTACGCAGGGCACGTCGCTCAGTGGTCGACAGCTAGCAACAGCTGGTCGCCTCCGGTCTTCGCGGGGCTAAACGGCCCCGTGGAGAGCATCGCACCGTCCGAGGACGGCAAGTCCCTCTTCTTTGGCGGGTCGTTCTCGACCGTCTTCTCCAACTCGTCCAGCACCTCCTCCTCCTCCCCTTCGGACGACACGACGTTCAAGTCCCTCGGCTCCTCCCTCGTCCCCATCTCCCTCAACGGATCCGACTACGTCGCCAGCCCGACGACGTACACCTCTGGATTCGGAAATCCGCAGTACGTCTTCTGCCCCAGGCGAGGCGACGGGATCGGAGCAAGCTGGCTCCTTGTCGACGGAACGATCGGGAGCTTCATCGCACGACTGTACCGACCTCTCCAGGTGCGAGGTATCCGACTCGGCAACACCTTCTACGAGGGCCGAGGAACCTCCGACTTTAGGTGCGTTTCAGTTCCTGCCTGCCTGTCCTCTGCCTTTCTAACGCTTGTAAACCTGCAGCCTCACCTCCATCCCCGACAACACAGTCCTCACCCTCACCTACGCCTCAGACCCCACCGACGCGACCTCCCCCACCACCACCTGCCAAGCGAACTGCCCCCTCGCTCACGACCCCGCCGTCCCCTACCAAGACTTCCTCTTCCCCGAAAACCACACCATGACGGGCTTCGAGCTCAACATCTTGGGCTTCTACGGTGCCGGCGCGGGGCTTCACCTCCTCCAACTCCTCTCGGAAGGCTCGTACGCTTACGCCGTCGACTCGTACAACTACTCCCCCTGCCTTGCGGGACTCGGAGCGACGAGTCAATCTGGAGTCACGACGACGGGCGATTGGACGCAGGGCAACGTCGATTCGTCGATTGCCGGGACCGTCCAGGCAGTTCTCACGGGGCAGGTGCCAGGAGGAACCGCCGTCGCGGACGCGCCGACGTTGACCTGGACGCCTTACGTCGTCTCCGACGGCGAGTACTCGATCTACTACGACACGCCCGGCTGCCAGCCTGCGAACACGTGCGGAAAGAGGACGAGCGTCAGCGTCGTCGTCTCGCCCGCCGGAGCAACTCCCACGACGACCGTCATCGACCAGACCAACCTCCTCGACAAGTCGACGCTCATCTACTCGGGACCCCTCGTCGCGTCCGATTCGGCCAACGGAGGACTCGAGGTCACCGTCGGTTTGGCGGAAGGAGGACCCGCCTTGACCAGCGTCACGTACGGCATCGTCGCCAACATCGTCTCCCTCGTCGCGTCGAGCACGAACGGCAGCTCCGTCGCGCAAGTCGATCGAGGCTACGGCCTGTTCGAGTACCCCGTCGACGGAGCCGGAACGTTCGGAGACGCCGTCGCGGCCGCTTCGAGCCTCAACGCCGCCTCCTCGACCCTCACGAACGCCACCGCCATTGACCAGCTTTCGTTCGGACTCGCCGCTGGAGCCGTCGTCAGCGCCATCGTCTCTGCCGGCGCAGGAACGGAGACCAAGGTCTTCCTCGGCGGCACCTTCGTCTACACGAGCGGGGCTTTGACCTCGACCAACGTCGTCGCCTACGCCGGAACCGCCGCCGTCCTTGCTCCCAACGGAGGTCTCGCCGGAGCCGTCACCTCCCTCGTCGAGCTCGACGGAATCCTCTACGCCGCAGGAGCGTTCGTCGCCACCTCGGATGGAAGCGTTACGGGCCTCGCTGGAGCAGCGATGTGGGCGTACGAGACGGAGGGAAGCGTCTGGCAGTCGCTCGGAACGCTCCCTGCGGTCGGAGGCTCGATTGCCGCTCTCGGACTCGCCAATACGGGCACGGATGCCTCGGTCGTCGCTGCGGGCGCTGGACTCGCCACCTTCAACCCTACGACGAAGGACTGGAACAGTGCCGAAGCGGGACTGATCGTCGGGAACCTCACCGCGTTCGGCGGAGCGACCTCGTCTTCGGACAAGAATGGGACGACGTACTTTGCCGGCAACATCCTGGCCGCGATGAGCTTCGCTGCGCCCGGCGGAGCCCTCCTTTCGACCAACGGCGATCGCTCGCCCAAGCTCACCTCCCTCGGCTACCAACTCGAAACCGCCACCTCCTCCGCCTCGACCACTCCTACCGCCGCCAACGCCACCACTCCCGCCAGGACGAAGCGCATGACAGCTCGCTCGATGGTCAAGGACGTTTTGGGGATGCTCAACTCGCGCTCGACGCTCGAGACACGCGCTCCCTCGATGATCAACGCGACCCTCCCCTCCACCCTTCCCTCCGACTCGACCGCTCAAGTCCTCGCCGGCGCCTTCTGGAAGAACGGCTCCGACACTCTCATGGTCCTCGGCGGCAGGTTCGTCACCGCTGGAGGGATCGCCAACGTCGGCCTCTACGACCAGGAGGCGAGAACGCTCGAAGCGCTCCCGGAGGCGGTCATCGCTGGCGCCGTCGCGGTGCTCGCCGTGTTCAAGGACACGCTTTGGATCGGAGGCAACTTTTCGACCGCTGCAGGACGACAGGGACTTTCGACGTATGATCTCTCGAAGCTGGCCGCCAACGATTCGAGTCCTGCGCTCCAGGGTGAGTTTGTTGGAGATTGCGAAAGGTTGGAGAGAGAGCTGACTTCTCCGCTTTCGCAGGCTACACCGGAGCGAACGCTACCGTCAACGTCATTCGCCAGCGTCCTGGCTTCGATGACACGATCATCGTCGCCGGATCGTTTGCTGCCGCTGGACCCCTCACTTGCCAGAGCATCTGCGCCTGGGACACCACTACTCGCCAGTGGTCGTCCTTTGGCGGCGGGCTTCAAGGAGTTGTCGGCGCCGTTGATTTCGCCGGGGTGCGTCCTTCTCGCTTGGTTCCTGCCGCAGAGCGCTGAAACCTCGATCCTTTCGCAGTCCAAGTCCGAGCACCTCATCGCGGCTGGAGCCTTTACCCTCGCCGGCGAGACCTCGTACGTCGCTCAGTGGAACTTCAAGAACCAGACCTGGGCAGCTCTCGGCAGCCCCGCCGACGTCCCTGGTCCGGCGACCGCTCTCTCGACCGACAGCAACGACGACTCGAAGGTCTGGCTCGCCGGAACCTCGACCGCGAATATCCCGTACCTCCTCTTCTGGAACGGCACCACCTGGACCGACGTCAACGAGGGAGTCCTCGCCTCGGGCTCAGGCGTCCAGCAGCTCGTCTTCGTCCCACTCTCGGCGAACCACCGCGCCGAGGCCCTCATCGAGAACGACCGGATGTTGCTCGTCTCGGGCGACTTGACGATCAACTCGACCAGCGTTTCGAGCGCGCTCTTCGACGGCGAGACTTGGTACCCGTACCTCGTCTCGTCCACGGCGACGGGCGGAGCTGGAGTCGTCTCGCAGCTCTTCTATTCTATCACCAACTTCAGCCTCTCGAAAGGTACGCAGTTCTTCGTCGCTGGAGCTTGGGAATTGAGCTGACTCTTTGCAGATCACCTTGCCGTCGGGATCGTCATTCTCATCTCCATCGCCATCGCCCTTGGCCTCGTCTTCCTCCTCGTCATCATCGGCCTCCTCATCGCTCTCTCCCGCCGCAACGACGAGCCGGCGTACCCAGTCCAACCTCGCGACGACACCGACAGCCTGCACGCTCAGCACCGACCGACTTCCCTCCTCGCAACCGTCGGCGCTGCCACCGTGCGTTCTCCCTACCCGAGCTTTTGGCGGCCTCCCTGACCTTTGCGATCTTTACAGGCCGTGCTGCTCGACAGCAAGGGCGAGAAGGGCACCAAGAGTCGCGAAGCTACCGATCACGACTCGGTCGCTGGACCACTGTCGTTCGACGGCGGGCTCAGCTACGACTCGCATCACTACGAAGAGGACTCGGCGGCTCGCGTGCGGTACAGCTTTACTGCTGAGCAAGATGCGGAGCTTTCGGTGTCGGCGGGCGAAGACCTCACCATTCTCGAGGTGAGAACCGCTCCTTTCCGCTGCTTTGCGACGCCTTGCTGATCCTGCTTCTTTCTTTTAGTCGAACGACGCTAACTGGTCCGTACAGGCTCGTTCCTTGAGCACTCGTCATGTACTGACTTCTCTCTCGCGCGCAGGTGGCTCGTCTCAAATAACAAAGGAGTTCGAGGTCTCATTCCTGCTGTTCGTCCCATCTTCTCGCGCTGCCTTCGCCGAGCTGACCCGCTGGTGACACAGAGTTACCTTGCCTGATACCCCCTCCGTTATCTTGTGTGCTCGCGATGGACTGGATTCCTCGGCGTAGCTCCTCCTCTTTCGCATCTGTGTAGATTCCCACCCCTGGCCCCTCGGCCTGCCCATACCCCTTCCTTGCACCCCCGTAATCCGCTAGCTTTTCTTTGGAGCTCGCTGAGCATGTCACGACGCCGGGGACGTAGAGAGCGACCCGGAGAGGAATGCGAAAAGGTGGCCGGCGCCCGAACTGCATGCGTCGAGATGGTCCATGCGTTTCTTCTTCCTCCTCCTCCCTCCCTCGCCGTACAAACGACCTCTGCTCGCCCATTCACTGGAACTGAAGTACACAGGTACCTCCTACGAGTACGCAGGCGACATCGGGGACCAAGAACGGAAAGTTCCTTCGTGCTGCTCGGCTGCTCCGACGGATCCGACTCCACCGCCGTCCCCCCTCCTTCCGCAGAGCCTCCCTTGCACTGCGTAGTACTGGGAGGTCGTTCGAGCTGGTTCGAGCACGTTCGCCACCCCCACAACATCGTCACGCCCCGCAGCGTTCCCCCCTCAAGGTTTAGCTGGGGAGCACCCCACTAACCCCTTCCCGTCTGCTAGTCCCGGCAGTAGCCCCTGCTCTTCATTACTGCTCAAGTGTTCGCCTGAAGATCTTCGATCGACGTAATTGAAGCTCTCTTCCGGCCGCTACGTCTTGGTCGCTCTCCCGCACGCGAGCCATTTCGCACCGCTCCCGGAATGCACCGCGTACTGGCAGGTACTGGCGCGTCTCCCCTGAGCTCCTTTAGCTCTCCTTGGGAGCCTAAAGAGACTACGAACTGCTGTCATACGTGTTCCTCGCTCATCACGACAAGTGCCTTGGGAACGGGCTGACGACACGATGCGCGACTGCCGTATTCCTCTTGGAAACTTCGCGCTATGTATGGTCCCAGATATCCGCTTAGTACATTCGTGACGTTCTTGTCAAAGTAACCAAGCCATCACACGAAGGTCCCTCGCTGCGAAGCTAATACTTCTTCGTCGAGTCCCTCCCTCTCTTGTATTCCTTCCTCACACTCTCTCGTTGCTTCACTTCCCACCTTTCCAGTCTCTCCTTCATCTTCAGCATGCGTTTCTCCTCCATCATCAGCCTCGTTCTCGGTGCCGCAGGTGAGCAGCAAATGTCTTCTCCTACTTGGAACGTGCTCCTGACGATTCACTTTGCAGCCGCCTTCACTCCTGCCTTCGCCTCGCCCGCTCCTGCCCCTGGACTCCTCGACGGACTCCTTGCTGCCCCCCTCAACACCGTCTCCGGCGCCACCGCCGGCACTCCCGCCGCTGGCCTCCTCACCCCCGTCGAGCAGCTCCTTGAGGGCCTCGTCCTCACCCTCGACTCCATCCTCGAGCCTCTCATCGACATCCTCGACCAGAACTCTGGCTTGGTCACCAAGCTCGAGTCGACCCTCGCTGGCTTGAGTGAGTCGTTTTGCTCTTTTCAAGTCTCGGGGACCCTCGCTGACGGGTTTGGAACAGCTTCCACCTCCAACCCTACCGCCGCCGTCACCAACGTCACCAGCCAGGCTTCCGAAATCCAGGACTTGCTCACTGGCCTCCTCGCCGAGTTGAACCTCCTCGACACCCTCCCCACTTCCGGACTCCCCGTCAACGCCGTGCGTACTCCCTCTCCTTTCTCTCTCCTCGACCCTCGGCTGACGGTTCTTCCTCGCAGAACGACATCACCGACATCCTTGCTCAGCTCCAGTCCCAGCTCACTGGCCTCGTCTCCGGCCGTGCGTCTCTTGCTCGCTCTTCAACTCGAGGTGCCGCAGCTGACTTGCTCCCTTCGTAGTAACCTCCACTGGCTCCTCCCTCCCCGGACTCGGCCTCCCCACCGACAGTCTCGTCGGAACTCTCACCCAGCTCCTCGCCTCCATCGTCGCCGTCGTCGAGTCCCTCGTCGGCAGCCTCCTCTCGAGTGTTCCCCTCCCGTAAGCATTCTCCACTTGCCCTGTTTTCGAAGCCGTTTACTGACGCTTTCTATTTGCAGCGCTGGCCTCCTCGACGGACTTTCCCTCGACGGCCTTCCCCTCGCCGGCCTCCCTCTTTAGGAGGTCGGCGTATCTGTAGATGGACAATACACGGGGCGAAGTTGAGCGCCAGTAGTTCGAAACCAATCCCCTCTTCCTTACCCAAACCCTGGAGACCTCTTCGCTTTCGCTTGCCCTCCTGGGTGTTTGTCTCCGAAGCGCCAACTGCGAATTTCTCTTTTTGTCGCGCGCCGTTCCTGCTCGAGCTCAGCTTCGTCGCACATCTTGCTCCTTTGAGTAGCCACGCCTGGTACTGCTATTGCGCTGTTTCTACTGCAAATTCGACCCAAACCAACCGATATTCGCCTCAAGCTGGACGAGCGAGTTCGCTGCCGAGCTCTTCGCACGCTTCCCTCCTGTTTCGTTCCGACCGACGGGCTCAAGTTTCAGGTCTAGAATCGAGCCCACAGGAACAAGGCACGTTCGAATTACCCAACTCTCCCTTCTGCCGATCCACCGCTGCCTGCGGAGGTCGCTCACCACCTCTCACCGACTCTCTGGCCAGTTCCCAGCGAAATACGAATGTTGACAGCCGCAAAATAATAAAAAGTACACCTCATGATCCTCCTCGACCCTACTCCTCTGCCCCATCGGCCAGAGCGAGCAAAACATCGACCTGCGACATGACATGCCCTCGATACGTGATGATCTCGTCGAGGGCGAGTTCGAGTGCTTCGCGGTTCGCTTTCCTGATCTCGTTCGTCTCGTCAAAGACGGTCGTGCGTCTGCAAGACCCAGGATTAGAGAAGCGAAGGGGGGAGGGAGCGAAGGACGTACTCGAGGATACGCTGGTCGTAGCGCCATTCGGCGGCGGCGAGGGATTGACCCATCGTCGAATTGAGGTGGTTGACCTGGTTCTGAAGACGGTCGAGCTCCGTGTTGACGATAGCGAACTCGGCATTGGCGGCCTACGCGAACCGAAACACTCATCAGTCTCCGCCCCTCCGCACGCGAAAACGAACGAGAAACTCACCTCCTTGAGATCCCTATTCTCACTCTCGACCATCTCCAACTCTGCCGCATCAATCTCGTACGACTCCCTCAGTTCCGAAATCGCCTCGTTGGCCCTCGTAATCTTCTCCTCCAACACGATATCCTCCCCGTTCGTCCTCCCGCACTCGGCCTTGGCCTTGGCCCTCAACTCGACCAACGCCGGTTTGACGAGCGTCGTACAATCCGGTACGGGGTTCTCGGCCGCTCCCTGGACCTCTTGCACGAAATTGACGTGCTCGTACCCCTCGGGCGGCTGGGGGAGGATCCCGAGTCGCTGCCCTTTGGCGTCGTATACGGCCGTGAGGCCTTGAGCGCGAGCGATCCGCTTCTGGAGGTCGATCTCGAGGGAAAAGGTCTTTTCGAGGAGCGTGCGCTGCTTGTTGATCGCGGCGGAGACGGAGGCGTTGAGCGAGGTTCGTTCGGAGGTCATGTGCTGGATCTCGATGGGGGTGAGGCCTTGAGCTTTGACGAGGCGAGTCGTGTCGTGTAGCTCTGCGAGACCGGCTTGTCCTTCCTTGACTGTGACGAGGGGTCAGTGAGGGACGCGGGGAAAGATGGGAGGGAACGCACGAGCGAGCTCCTTGTCGGCGAGGACTTTGAGGATGGACGACTTGCGAGTGGCAATCTGGTCGCTGAGGGTCTTGAGGTACGCCTGGAACTTGACCTTGTCGCGCTCGAGACGCTGCAATTTGTCTTGCAGTTGGATGAGGGGATCCTGTGGAGCTGATCAGCGCCGCTCGGTGAGAGAGATGCGAAAATAGCGCACGGGAGTAGATTGTAGCTCTGCCCACTCCTTCTCGAGCGCCTCGCGCTCCAGCTCCAAGTCCTCGACGCGTCGCCTCAGATCTCGCCTCGGTCCATCTGCGCACCAAAACGTCAGCTCGCTCCCCAAACAACCGCACCGAACAAACGCACCGACTCGCTGGTAGAATAACTCCATCTCGGGCGTCGCGTTGGCGTCAAAGTCGTCCGCCGCGAGGAACTTGGGGTAGCACTCGCCGACGAAATCGAGCCAGGCGTGCGACATGACGTCCGCGTGAGGAGATTCCTCCTCCATCGGCGCAGGGATGTGCAGCTCTTGGCAGTTGTGGAACGCCTCCTCGCGGTTCTGCGGGGCGTCGGGCAGGAGGGTCAGCTTTCGTCCCGACTGTTGAAGCGAAACCAGCACAAAGACGCACCTCGACCATGACGACGAGCCAGTGAAGCATGGCAAGCATGTTTGGCCAACTCTGCTGACTCCCGACCGCCTGCAGGTGGCTCTTGGTGATGCTGTCGGCGAAGGGGTACTGAGCCATCTTGAGCGCCGGTCCGACCTCGTCCTCGAACTTCTTGCCGCGGAACTCGTAGTTGGGGTCGACGTTGCCGATGAGGAACTTGAAGATGGTCTGGAACTGAGCGCCGGTGGGGGTCATGAGGATCTTGGTGTCGGCGGGTCCGTTGTAGCGGTGGGAGGTGAGGAAGGCGACGATGTCGGCGGCGTAGCGACGGCGGTTCTCGATCGGGCGAGATTCACGAGGGTCGGCGCGTGGTCGTTGGAGAGTGGGAGGCTGGAGAGCGGAGATGGGCGTCGTTCCTCCTCCTGTTGTTGTTGAGCGGCGATAGTGCGAGGTGCGGCGCTCACTGCGAGAGGAAGACGCGTTAGCAAGGGGCGACGAGTGGGGAGAGAGTATGCGGACCTTGGTGGCGCATAAGGAGCGTCTACGTGCGAGCTCTTGAGGACTCCAGACCGCCCTACGCTCGCAGATCCCATGCTGCTGTACATGTTGGACCTTCCTCCCGTCATCGGCGCCTCCCTCACAGGTCCCCCATGCCCTTGGGAAAACAGCTGGCTACCTTGACTCCCCCCTAGCTCCTGCGATCCAGAGGGAGCGAGCGACTGGCGTGAAGCCCCGAGAGAGCGGGCGGCGGCGAGCGACTGGCGGTTGTTGTTTGACGAGGTGGGGGCGAGGGACTGGCGGGAGGCGGCGGTGGGGCGGGATACTGAAGTGGGGATTTGGGAGATACCAGAGGAGGCGAGAGTGCGTCGGCGGGAGGGATCCATCGGGAGGAAGAAGTTGGGTTTGTTGATTCAAAACTGGGAGAAGTCGTCGTTCGTTCGCCTGAAGATGCGTGTCGAGGTAGGATTACAACGCAGGCAGTCGTAGCTTGAGAAGCTTTCCGCCGAGTTGACACCTCGAGCGCGGTCAAGTTGATAAGGGCGAGAGAGAGTGCGCAGAGGGGAGTATGTAACGCGATTATTCCTCGATTAAACTTAGTAGGGTGACCTAGCTCGAGGCAGTTCGGAGGGAGGTTCGCTGCAGCTCAGGCTGAGTAGCCAGACTTGTTCTACTTGTTCTACTTGTTCTACTTGTTCATAATAGCGTATTACACGGCTAGAAATCACTCTTCTCATGCTCAAAAGAGATGGAAAGAAAAGAGTCAAATCCGAGCTCGACGCGACTGAAGAAAGAATTCAATTTCCTCGACTCGACGTGACCACTGAGATCCCCCTCCTCTCCCTCTACTGGCACGAGCCCGTTCGCTGCGATGGTTCTCTCAGAAGTTGGCGCCAAATCTCCAAAGTCTCGCCCGCCAAAGGGAGTCATCCAGAACGACCCAAACCTCTTCGCCGGCGTTCGCTTCTTCATCCACGATACCATCGCGCCAAAGCTGAGAGCAAAGGTGCGCCCTTGCCCTTCCCTCTACTCTGCACTACCACGGCCTGACCTCCGTACACTTGCAGCTTCACGCGTACATCGTCTCTCACGGCGGTGCCCCCTGCAAGATCCCTCCCCTCTCGAGTTCGCCACGCCGTCGCTTCGACGACAAGGACCTCACGCACTTCATCACCGACACCTTTGACTTCCCCGAACGCCTCACCCTTCAGCTTGAACCGACTTCCGTCAGCGACGAGGCGGACAAGTCCGTCAAGATCGTTTCGGTGAGCATGGTCCTGTGCGCGTGCGCGCGCGTCGCGAGGCGGGACCTGACGAGGTGCCGGACAGCCAACCTGGGTTACCAGGTCGGGAGATCTGCAGAAGCTGGAGCCGTGAGTTCCTCCGAGCCGGATTGGAGGAGCTGGAGCTGATGTTGGGCCGCGACACGCAGGACTCGCTTCCACTCTCCCGACAAGTCGCTCTACTTCTCGGGCTTTGTCTTCTGCGTGTCCGAGGTGAACTCAACCGTCGCGTAGGAAGGAGGAGGAGAGCTGATGCAACTGTTCCAGCTTCCCGACCTCGACAGAACGGCGATTCAGGCGGGGGTCTCGAGTCTCGGAGGCGCATTCCGAAAGGAACTCACGCGCGAAGTCACCCATCTGTTTGTCGTTGCGGAGCAGGGAGTAAGTTTAGCTTTCCGAGTGGGACGCAAGGAGGAAGAGCTGACTCTGCTTCGCGTTCAGGAAAAGTACAACGCTGCACTCAAGTATGGACCCGACCTCGGCATGGTTATCGTCCTCCCTCACTGGTGCGTCTAGCTCCTTCTCTCGCTACCTGCTAGCTAACCCTTCTCTCTCAGGTTCGAGGAATGCCTGCGCCTCGGCCAGCTCATCGGTACCGACATCTACACGTTCCCCAACCCAGTCCTCCTCGACCTAATGGCCAACACGGGCTCCCCCAAGTCCTTCGAAGAGCGCCTCAGCGACTGGTACAAGCTCAACCCTCAAGGCCGACTCCCCAAACCCCGCACGATGACCTACACCCTCCTCCAACAACCGGCCCGCAGCTCGCTCGACACGTACCAACGCACCGCCGTCATCCAGTGCGAGCGCGAGAACGTTGTTCAGGACCTCCGAGGCGCCGGCGCCGGGTCGGGATTGTTTGCGCTCGATTCGATGGCGACCCATTCGAGTTCGATGCAGCAGCAGGCTCCGAAGAAGGCCTGGCCGCAGGCCGTGTCGCTCGCTGCCGCCGATCAGCCCATCTTCAAGAACCGCAAGGTCTACCTCGCGAGCGACTTGGGGCTGCGACCGAACTTGGAGAAGAGCCTCAAGGAGCGCGTGCAGGAGGCGGGGGGGACTTGTTGGAGTTGGGGAGTCGATGGTGCCGAGGTCATTCAGGATTCGGAGGGGGATCAGTGGGAGAGGAGGAGGAGGGCCGAGAAGGCGCTCGTCGAGGCGGATACGGTCGTCACGAGGACGAGGGAGGGGTGGGAGTTTTGGACGGTGAGTTACTCGCTTCGGCACTGGGTCGTTTGTGGAGCTGATCTTTTGGCGCGAACCGCAGGCGTACGAAGAGGGCAAGATGATTGGCAACCTCGCTTGGATGTTCCACGTCTTCGCCTCGTCCAAGCTCGACTCTCCCCTCGACCACATCCTCCACTACCCTCTCCCCGTCGGACCCATCCCAGGGTTCGAAAACTGCCTCATGACCATCTCCAACTACGCCGGCCTCACTCGCGACTACGTGCGGACCCTCATCGAGACGTGCGGGAGCAAGTTCGACGGCGTCATGACCAAGAACACCGCCTACGTCGTCTCAGCTTCGTACGCTCTCTCCTCTCTCCCACTCCCGTCCCAACTAACCCGCTCGCCCCATCCAGCGACTACGGCGCCAAAGCGCGCCAATCGAAATCGTGGAACATCCCCTGCGTCACGCACCTCTGGCTCGAGGCGTGCATCCTCTCGTGGACGATCGTCGACCCCATGCTCTCCCCTCGCTACTCGGCCTGCTCGACTTCTAAAACCAACTTCTCCCCGATCCTCGGTACTTCCCCTTTCCCGCGAGGAGCGATCGACAAGTGGGCCGAGTCGGAGGAGGCAAAGTTGGCCAAGGCGCAGGCTTTGGAACCGATGCCGGAGAGGGCGATGGAGGTTGAGGAGGAGGAGGGAGGAGGGGGAGA
>JANGFH010000738.1:0-12371 GCA_025758715.1 Glaciozyma martinii | reverse complement strand
GGGTGGTGGGGGGAGGGGGGGCGGGGGGGGGGTGGGAGGGGGGGGGAGCGACGGGGAGGTGTGAGAGGGTGAGGTAGGGGGCCGAACTGGGGTGGTGAGGGGGTTGGAGGCGGGGGTGAGGAGGGGGGAGGTCGGGGCGGGGTCGGGGAGGAGGAGAGGAGAGGAAATGCGCTCGGCGGGGGTCGTTGCGACGTGGGTCCATCTCGGCGGAGGTCCGTCGCTGCTGCTGTTGCTGCTGCTGTTGCCGCTGCTGAGGGTACGAAACCCACTCCTGCTGCTGCTGCAAACGCGGTAGACGCTGTTGTCCTCCCTGCCAATCCTCGCGCGACGGACGCCACCCTCGCTGCCCAAACCCTTGCTCCGGCGGACTCCCACTCTCGGTAAAGTACCGCTGACTCGTCCCCGAAAATCCTCCCTCGGCCACCGCCGTTCCTTTCTCGTCGTAGAACGTCGTTCGCTGCTCGTATCCCGCCTGGCGACTCTGTTCTCCAGGGTGGAGCGCGCGGTCATGCCCTTGCGCGCCTTGGTCGTCGCGCTGGCGCGAGGCTTGGTCGTAGGCTTCGCGCGGACGGTAGGGTTGGCGGATGACGGGTTCTGGGGAGGAGGGGAGGGGAGGACCGTAGAGGTGGGACGAGGGAGGAGGCTGGGATGGCTGTTGAGGGGGAGAGGTGAAAGAGAGGCCGGGGTAGCTGCCGTAGGACGATTGCTGAAGACGGAGGTTCCCCTGCTGCTGCCGCTGGTACGCTTCCTGCTGATACCGTTCGTCCTGCTGCTGAAGTTGGAGCTGGAGCTGCTCCCGCTGCTGCCGTTGTTGAAGAGCGAGTTGCTGCTCTTGCTGCGTTCTCGACCAGATGAGCTCTCGCGGGCAGGAGTACGGCGAAGTTTGAGGGGCGGAGTAGATCTCGTAGGGGTTCAAGATCGAAGAGGGGTAGCGAGAGCCGGAGGGAGGAGCGTGGAGGGTCGAAGAGGAGAGGACGGGGGACCAAGGTTCGAACGAGTAGCTCGACGACTGCTGCTGAGGGCGATCCGGAGGGTGGTAGTCGTACGGCGAAGGGAGCGCAGCGCTGACGCTCTCCATCGAAGGGAACGCACCCTCGTCCCTCCCCTGCTCCCCCGAGTAATACCTCCCTTCTCGCTCCCGCTCCTCCTGCTCCTCCCTCGCAGCAGCTTCTCCAGCATCCTGCTCCCTCTCCTGCTCCTCGCTCCTTCGTAGATCCTCCTCGGCCTCCTGCGGTGGCGGCCCGATGCTGGAAGGACCTCGCGAGGGCGGCGAACGCTCGAGCTGAGTCGGCGCCGACTGGGTGTGCCGTTCCTCGAGGGAGCGCTCGACCTCTCGCAGAGCTACTAGGGGCGGTTCCGACTCTGTTCCGAACCGCGAGGCGCGTTTGACGAGGTCGACGTCTTCGATAGAAGGAGCGCGAGACGTTCCTGGCCGGCGTCCGCTGCGAGCAGGGCGTGTTAGCACAGGCTCGAGGGGACGAGTGGAGCTCTGACTTACCCCGACTCCATCCTGCCACCGCTGTTAGTTGCGCCTGAAGAGTGGCGGAAGAGGGTAAAGGACGCTGAGCTGGAGCGCGACTTGAGGGGCTCAAAACGGGCACGTCTGCTTCCTTCCTCAAGGTGTGGGCGTCGGGCGCAGGAGAGGACGGGTGTAGGAGAGAGAGAGCAGTTGTTGCGCTCACTCGTCATCTGAAGCCGCTGCCTTGCTTAGGAGAAGATATCCCACTGCACATCCTCAGCGACCAGACTCGACCCACGATTCTTCCTCGTCCTCGTCCTCCCTCGTTCAAGCTTCCCCAACTCGAGTTGGAACTCGATCGCCGCCCACCTCCACCTCCTGGAGGCCTGCACCCCTCTTGTCCTCCTCGCGCTCCGTTCCAAACCGCTCTCCATCGGAACTTCTCGCGAACGAGAAGGGAGGGGCAGCTTGGGCTACGAAGAGGGAGGAAGGAGGGCGGGTCCTGCGGATCTTGGCTGTTCTGAGTTGGTGCCGGTGGGAGAGGCGGGGGTCACGCGGAGTCGGGAGCTGAACGAGTTGAAGGGGAAGGGGGGATGGGGAACAACGTCTGTTTGCAATGCTGGTTCCATCGCAGGCGGGGGGTTGGTTCCTTCTTGGTTCGAAGGTGGTCTTGGGATTGGGGACGCGCTGGGGAGGAACGAGTTGGGCGAGAGGGAGGGGAGGGGAGGAAGACTCTGCTCAGAAAGAAAACAAACACCAGCTGGCGCTGAGCACTCCGGCCCATCTGCGCCCTAGTTACCGTTGCCAAAGACCGTTCCCAGCTGCGCTCTCCAATCACAGAAGGGATCCAAGGAGCTTCGTCGCTCAGCTTTCCTCGGCCTTGCGTTCGTTCACGCGTTCTCGCTTCGCACCCTCTCCTCGCGCTCTTCCACCCCGACCTGGAGCACGACACTCCTCTCTCCGCACAAGAACTGGTGCAAAGCGGTTTACAAAAGCCCACCTCGAGAACACAAGTCCACAAAAAAGCGCTCCGAGCCCGAACTCAACTCCTCGCCTTCCTCCTCCCCTTCTTGACCACCTCCTCCTCATCCCACTCCTCATCCTCTCCGGCATTCCTCTTCCTCTTAACCTTGCGTTCCCCCTTCGCCGCCGCTCCCTTGGGCTTGATCCTCGAGAGGTCGCACGGATGGTTCGGGGTCGAACGCCAGAAGAGCGGGTGGGAGAAGCCGGAGAAATCGGAGGGGGAGAGGGAGGAGGCGTGCGGGGAGGAATCGATCGCGGAGAGGAGGGCGAGAGTGGGGAGGCGCGTGAAGCCGTAGATGTCTGCGTGTGGGCGGTTAGTGAGGAGATGCGGGAGGGAGAGAGGGACGGACTAAGTTGGCGGACGAAGGAATGTACGTTCGAGTGGCGGAAGAATCGCGCAAAGACTTCGAGGAGGGCGGCCGAGGTGTGCATGAAGATGAAGGCGTCGCCGGTGGCGTTGAAGGTGATCTCGTTCGCGTACTCGGCGTGCGAAAGGAGATGCGAGAGCTGCGAAATCGACCCAAAACGTCAGCTCCGTCCTCCTCGATCCTCCCTCGACCCCAACCCTCCTTCCCTGGACAGGAACGAAATTTCTAAAGAGCCAGCGAGAAAACGTACCTTGGAGATGAACGGCGTAACAGCCTCATGGTGCGAATCCTCGGCACTCGCAGGACTCCCCACGCTGCCCGTTTCGACCGGACTCGCCTCCCCGCTCTTCCTCCCAGCAAAGTAGTCCTCCATATCCCTCTCGACGCTCCTGCCCCTCGCCTCACTCGGTCCCGCGCGAATCGGTACCGGATCGTACCTCGCCTGTTCCTTCGGAGGCCCACACCCTCCTCCTCCTCCTCCGCACGACGACGACGACGTAGGACGGATCGAGGGACTCATGATTCCTCCTCCTCCGACGTTGAGGAGCGAGGGGTTGAGGAGAGGGGAGAGGAGCGAGTTGTCGAGACCTCCTGGCGAATTGACGGCGTTGGCGAGCGAGACGAGCGAATTGAAAGAACCGCTGCCGTAGTGCTGGGGCGGGAGAGCTCCGCTCGAGACCGAAGGCGCGCTGGGTCCTGGGGCGATGGAGTAGTGAGAGTACCCGAGTGAGGGCTCCGAGGTCGAGGGGAGGGTTTGGCGTGGGAGGGAACCGACTACGTCTTGCTCGGTGAAGATGGGGTTGAACAACGGACAGTTCGAAGAGGTGTACGGGCACTGGACGACCGTCTCCTCCAGCAACTGTACCGCGCATCAAGGTCGTCAGTGAGGCTCTTCGGAGAGGACGCAAAAGGCACGCACTTGGCCGTGTTGCTGCTGCTGCTGCTGCTGCTGGTTCTGCATCGTCGTTCCTGAGGCGGCGTTCGTGCTGGTCGTGGGTGCTTGGACTTGAGCGCGTTCGGAGGGAGAAGGGAGAAACGCGAGGGCCGAGGGGTGGTCGCGCTGAGTCGCTTCGGAGGGCGGTCTGGCTCGACTCTTTCGTGGTCTGGTTGGGGTCGACTTCCTCTGCTTGTCTGGAGGTCGTCGTTGGTGTCTAAGCCCCAAAAACCACTTCCACAATCCAGTCAGCGACCTCGAACTTCCAGGTCCTTCCTGACCTGGAGACGGCGGCTGCAGCGACCTCCTCCGCTTGGGGAGTGCCTGGAAAACGCGCGAGTAACCAGGTACAGCCCAGGGTGAGCTGCTCGACTAGTACGAGTGCTGTAGTCTACTTGACACGCGCCGAAATCGACTCGAAAGATTCGGAAAAGACGCAACTCGACGCGTTGTGTACTTTTCAGATCGCGGATTAGGCTACACGGGTCTACTGAGCTACGACGTTCTCGGATCTCAGAAGCAGAACTTCAGTTCATGAGATTCGCCCGGAGAATCATGGGAACGAGGAGGAAAGGAGGAGAGGAGCGAGCGCGCCAAACTTCCCTCCTCCCCTCCCTCCTCTCCGCACAGGAATCATGTCGTTCAAATCTGAATCAAACTTGGAGGACTCAGCAGATGCGCCCGTCCGCGTCGTCTCACTCCCAACGGGGTTCACGCACGGCGGCGCTGGTCGAAATGAGGAACCCTACACGCGCCACGACCTTCAAATGGCGGTCCTCTCAAACGCGGACGCGATCCGCTCCAAGAAGGACTGGAAGCGCAAGTTGGCCGATCTTGTTATTCGGGGCAAGTGGAGGGCGGAGGCGTCGTTGGAACCGCACGAACCGCGTCATGAGGAGGTGGGCGAGTACCAGAGGGCGATGGATAGGAGGAAGTACAAGGGATTGACGGACGAGATGATGGATTGGGTCTTTGACGAGCTCGACTGGCTCGCAAAGGACGACTCGAGGATTCAGGTGCGTCCTCGTTTGCGGCTTGGAGAGAGGGAAGCTGATCCCGTAGCGCAGCCGTCCTGCTTTGACGGCATCTACGAGTCCGACTCACTCATCCCCTCTTCTCTCCTTTCCGCTCTCCGCACCCAAGTCGCCAAACTCGAGAACGTCCCCGTCGAACAGCAGGACTGGCACCCCGGGTCGGATCACCGCGTTCTCGACCTCGTCCACCCTTCCCTCTTCCCCGTTCACTACGGTCACACGACGAGGAAAGATGGAACGATCATTGGGAGCGTCGGGGACAGGCAGGATCGGTACATGGGAGACGCCTGGTCGAAAAAGTTCCAGTGGCTACCGACGGACTTTCGCGTCGCAGATGACGGCAAGGTACCATCGAGTCCTACATGTGCGCGTCCTTGCTTCCTTTCCGTATGCGCGTCTCGCTAACGAGCCCTGCAACAGCAACAACCTCCCCCCGGACCTCCACGCTCCCCTCTACCCCATCCTCGCCGCCCTCTTCGAAAGCTTCGTCCCCCTCTTCGAGCGCGTCCTCACCGACCTCTCCGACCCTCCCAAGCGTCGAATCCCACTCGAAGGTGGCGCTTGGGATTGGTACAAGGAGGAAGAGCCAAATTCCGCCGACGAGGACGACGACGATTCCGACGAGGATTGGCGCGAGACGCAGTTTCTCACGCTCCCCTCGCCGGGGAAGTTTGTGGAGCCGGTCGAAGGAGCGAGGAAGGAGTTCAAGATCAGGGGGAAGACGGTACAGGTCATCGTCAAGCTCGCCAACATCGTCCTGAGCCCGGAGCAGCCCGAGTACGGAGGAGGAGTCTGGCACGTCGAGGGGATGCGGGACGAGGCGATCGTAGCGAGTGGGATCTACTATTACGATCAGGAGAATGTTGCCGAGTCGAGCCTTGCTTTTCGTGGATCGTTCAGCGAGGAGGAAGTCATGGTGCGCATTTTCTGCGTTTTGCGCACCTGCGAAGGAAAGCTGACCTTCTCTTCTCGCTCACTGCTCAGTACGACCAAGGCGATCACCGCGGCGTCGAAATCGTCTTTGGAATCGAAGAGTGCGTCCCCTCCTCCCTCTCGCTCTCCCACTGACCCCGCTTCCAGTGGCGAGCCCTGCGTGCAAGAATTCAACTCTCTCTCGACCTCTCCAAACCGCTGCATCGCCTTCCCCAACATCTACCAGCACCGCGTCTCCCCCTTCTCCCTCCTCGACCCTACCCTCCCAGGGCACCGCAAGATCCTCGTCTTCTTCCTCGTCGAACCTACGCACCGGATCCCCTCGACGACCGAGGTGGGACCTCAGCAGCTCGAATGGGCCGAGAGGGAGGTTTGGAAGGAGAGGAACGAGGGATGTGAGCTTCCTGTCTTGCCGCCTGAGATGTGGGACAAGGTGTTGAGGGAGACGGGGTTGTGGAGCTTGGAAGAGGCGAAGAAGGTGCGCGAGGAGTTGATGCTGGAGAGGAAGTACTTTGTTGAGGAGCAGCAGGAGGAGCTTTTCGAGTGAGTTTCTCTCCTTCGCTTTGGTTCGCCGTGGGACATGGCTGATGAGTGGTTCGGCGCAGTCGTCCTTTCTCGCTGTGCGAGCATTGAGCAGATGGGCTTGTTTCGCAGTTCGAATTGCGAATGGAGATTTTTCGCGGTGTCTTGTGAGAGAGATCTCGACCTCGAGCAGGAGAGAGGAAGAACAGCGAGCGGCAAAGGATCGAGAAGAACGATTGTTGCAGGGGTAGTCGAGGCGAAGAGGGGGTATAACTGCGTGCGATGATCTCTATGTGGAGAGGAGGTTCCGGTTCGCAGAAAACTCCTCGCGACACTGGTAGTGCGTGACTTCGCCACTGTTGCCGAGGAGCATCAGCAAGATTCAAAGACGAAGCGGTGAGCGCGGAACTGACTGGGGAGAATGAATGGCGATGACGCTATTCCCAAGACGCTTGTGACATTGCGGACAACTGCGCGAGAGAGGACAGGGTTCAGCACCGTCCAAAACACCAGCAGTAGGGAGGACTCACACTCTCGAATCGGTAATCTTGACCCTCCGCTCCTCGAGCTCGACCACCTCGCGCTCTCCCGCATCCACCCAACTCCTCCCAATACCCTTGACAATCTTGGCCTCCCTCGCACGCTTTCCGCTCCTCCTAAGCGTCTTCTCCAAGAAGACTTTGATATCGCTCAGCGCGACGAGCGGCGGGAGGAGATCGAAGACCTCGATCGCGTCGATGGAGGAAGCGTGCGATGAGATGAGCGAGAGGGCGGGGGTGAAGAGGAGAGGGTGGTTGGGACGGGGTCGGAGGTAGATGCGGAGGAGGAGGTGGAAGATGGTCGAACGCATCGCTGGGTCGGATTCGTACACGCGTTTGCAGTACCTGCGACGAAATCATCAGCAAGAACTCTCGCGCGGGGAAAAAAGGAACGCACTCCTCAGCTGTTGCGTGATCGTCGAGCTGGTAGACGTAGATCTGGAGAGCACCTTCGTGGCGACCAAGGCGGCCGAGCAGGATCGCGCGCACTTCGTGCATGTCCTCCGAGGGCAATCGCCCAAGCATGCGGTCGGCTCGATAGGCAGTTGACGACTCGAGGAGGTCGAGGAGCTTCTGGTACGCCTCGTCGGATCCAGCTGCACGCTTGAAGGGTCAGTTTCAAGCTCGCAAAGGAAGGGAAAGGTTGCGCACTGTTGTTGGGAGAATGAACCTGAGCCAAGTACAGCTCGATGAGCTTCTCATGGAACTCTGCGCCCTCCTCACCGAGGTGGTGGATGATGTGCTCGAGGTAGGTGATGCAGACGTCCGGCCCAATGCGCTCGAGGTGAGCCATTGTCGCATGTCGAGGGAGGGATTCGACCTCCTCCAAGTCGGCGATGAAGATCTGTACGCCCAAACGTGAGAAGTCTGCACTGGCGCAGCGAGGAGAAGAGCGTACCTCGAGTCCAGCAGCGCGATTAGCCTCGAAGATCCAGCGAGAGCTCTCGAAGATGAGCGTAAGCTGGTCCGCTCCGAGCTTCTGGAGGTAACGAATGGTCGGGCCGACTTTCTCTTCCAGATCGTCTTCGTCCTCGCTCATCCTGCGCAACTCAAGTCAGCAAGCCGTTCAGGATAAAACAGCGAGGAGAACGCACTGTCGCAGAAGCTTGACGGCCTTCTCGTGCATGTTTTTGCCGTTGTAAAGATCCAAGAGCTCGCGGTACTTCTGCCATCCCCGAACTACATCAGCTCCCTTCCCCTGACCCTCGAAGCGAAGAACGGACCTTGGCGTTCAGCAACAACTGCTCGACCTCCTCGACCTCGCACCAATTCTCAATCCTACACAGCGGTCCCACCATAACCGGTTTCGTCGCCAAATAGCTCTTGAACAACGCCGTATCCACGACCTGCGCCACCCTCGCCAATTGGTTCGGATCGAGGTCCGTAAGCGGTGCGTCGGGCAGCGCGAGCAGTTCTGCAGCGGTCGCGCGAGGACGGGAAGCGGAGGGAGAGGGTCGGGCGGAGGGGAGGAGGGCGGAGAGGGCTTGAGCGTACTTTTGTCGCCGGTCGGTGAGGTAGCGAATGAGGACGTCGACGGAGCGGGAGAAGTCGAGAGCGTCTTGCTTGGCTTGTAGGAGCTCTTGCTTCTGACGATCGGCTGCCGGTCGAGCGTCAGAAATGTGAAGGAGGAAGGAGCGAAAAGACGGACCCGCTGCCCGCTCAGCAATCGCCTCGAGCGTCTCCCCCGCACCCTCATTCTTGTTCTCCCGATCCCGCAACCAGCTCTTACTCCCCGTAATCCTACTCGCCGTCGTCCTCCCACTCGCAATCGACGCCGTATCATCATCATACACCTTCCCCCCCTTGACAGGCGACGCCGGCGCCTCCTTGACCTCTTCGGCGGCCGCACGATCGGCATCCTCCATCGCCGCCAGGGCCTTGTGCTGCGGTCTTCCACCAAAGACTTCCTCCCGAGCAGCGGGGGCGAGGAAGAGTTTCCCTGAGATGCGGTCGGGGAAGAGGGAGACGACTTTGGCGGGGGAGAGGTCCAGAGCGATGAAAGCGTCTATGGCGAGGTCGTACCGCCGGTCATTGAAGAGGGAGAGGGCGTGAAGGATCGCGAGGCGTCGTAAGAGGGGTGGCTGCGGGGTGGAGAAGTTAGTGAGCTGTTCAGGGAGGGCAGGGCAGGGACGTACGGGGAGCTCGCCGCCTCCTGGCCCCGATCTCCGCATCAACCGAATCGCTTCCTCCCACGCTCCCTTCTGTCCCAACTCGAGAACCTGAGCCTCCCAGCTCTTCATCGTGACGATCCAGATCGTCTGCTCGCTGGCTGTCCCCGTCGCGGGATGCGTGCAAGTGAGGAGGAGGATAGGCGGCTGCGGCGCCGAGGAAGAGACGGCGAGGAGGCGTGCGGAGGTAGCTGGAGCGTCGGCGCTGCTGCTGGTCGATACGCCGGATTCGGCGACAGAGGCGGGAGGGGAAGCGAGTCGGGGAGGGACGTCGAGGGTTTGGATGAGGGAGAGGGAGTCGATGGAGTGGATAGCGAGGTTTGAAGATGAGGCATGGGGTGGAGGAGGGAGACCACTGGTGGGTGGAGGTGCTGGGAGGAGGGAGATGATGTAGGGAGGGAGAACGAGGGTTTCGTCGACTGGTGTCGAGTAGAGGACGGCTTGGGTTGAGGAATCGCTAAGTCGAGGACGTCCAGAAATGGTGAGAGGAAGGGCGACATCTGCGAGGAAGAAACAGGTCAGGCTTGCGAAGCGATCACGACTGGTCGGGAAGAACGTACTCTCTCGCACAACGAGCACTTCATCCTCCTTTCCACCCTTCTCATCCTCATCCCACCCCCACTCCTTTCCCCAAAGCCAAGCTCCAGGATCCCGTCCCCTCCCCAGCGCCTTCTTCCCCTTCGCAACCGCCCTCGGCAACGCCAACACCCCATTCTTATCCACCTTCTTCCCTCCCAACGACAACGCGCCTAACGCACTCAGCCCCATCACACTTCCCGTTGCTTTCGCCAACCCCCCAAGCCCCCCAAGCCCTCCCAACCGCTCGCCATACGACCCCAGACCCGCCGTCTGCGTCGGAGCAGCAGCAGCAGCAGCGATCGCAGCTCCCACCGCCGCCGGGATCGGTGGCAAAAACAATTCTCCCAACGTCGGTACCCGATTCGCCTCGGCCTGAGCAGGGAGACTGATGATCCCATACTCTCCCGTCGAGAACCCCGCAACAATCTTCCTCCCGCCCTTCCCTCCTTCTCCAAACGCCATCCCCCGAATCTGGTGCGGTAAACCTACTTCCATAGGTGGGTTCCAAGCGCCGTCGACCCAGTTGAAGAGGAGGAGTTTCCGCTTGCAGGCTACGGCGAGCGTCGTGTGGATCTCTGGAGCCGAGGGAGGGGGGTGGGGAGTTCGAGAGGCGGAGTTGCTCCGGCGGGGAGGTGGGGTAGGGTTGTGGATGAAGGTGGAGAGGACGAAGAGGGAGGCGGCGGAACGGGTTTGGGAGGACAGGGAGGAGAGGAGGACGAAGGTCGGGAGGAGGTGGAGGGTCAGGTCGCCGCCTGCGGGATTTGGGGTAAGCTGGTGCGGGGTGAGGGAGGTTGGAAAGGAAATACCGGATAAGCAGATGAGGGCGTTGAGCTCTTTGATGACTCCTAGCTGGTCGATGGCCTTCTTGGTGAACCCATCGTGACGCGAGACGAGCGTAGCTGCCGGAGGAGCTGCCAACCCGCGTCAGCTCCCGCGCACAGCCTGAAGCAGGGCCAACGCACCACTGCTAGTAGAGGCTGTAGAGAGGTCAAACACGAGTAGAGCTCCCTTCTCTGTCCCGATGAGCACCCGGTTCGCTGGAGCAACGCGAAGCTGGCGTCAGCTCCTCTTCCCTTGCCTCGTCGGATCCAACTCACCATGAAGTACTATAGCCGTGACTGCATCTTGTCCCAGAACAGAGGGCGGGATGAGAGCTGAGAGCGCGAAAGGAGAGTGCACTGCGGGGAGAGGGGCGGATCAGCTTGGATGGCGGGCTGGAGCTGGCTGGCCGACTCACTCGGCGCCTCGTACTTATTAGTGGCGTTGTACTGGAAGTTGCTATCCCTAGTCTGCTGCAGCCTGAGGCGTTGAGGTCGTGGTGCGAGAGCAACCAGGCGGAGTGTCTGCCCGCCGAGGCGCCGAAGCACCGCAGCTTTTTCAGGCTTGCTTGGATTGCCCTCTCCCTCTCATCTCCCCCAACTAACGCAGCCCATTCTGTCGCTTTCTACGAGAATTCGAGGTCTCGCACCAAGAGTCACAAGCTGGACTCGTTCTTACTCGACAGCGACAGCACCAGCAGCAGCAGCACCTGCAGCTTCCCCTCGACCTCTCTCCATCGCCTCCAGCACCAAACCCATCCCCGCCCCGCCTCCCAAAATGCCTTCACGCAACCTGACCATCCGGCACAGCAGCAAGTTCCAAGTCGTTCCCTACTCGACAGGTCCGTCTGGCCGCCGCCATCTTCCTCCCGCGCGCTCACCCGTCCCTTGCAGTCGTAGGACTCTGGCTGGACAACATCAGTCGAGACCCGAGTGCTCTCAAGTGGTGGAAGAAGAACCTCGCGCTCGATACGGTCGCCAAGGGGAGACTGTCGACCAACGGCACCATCGAACTCTTCGCCGGCCGTCCGACCAACGCACCCCCTTCCTCGACCCAACGACACCTCTACTTTTCCTACGAGCAAGTGGACCAAATCCGAACGATCCTCAAGGGCGTCGTAGGGAAAGCTGCCGCGCGGGAGAGCTTCGAGTCAAAGTGGCTCTTTGACGGCGACAAGCTCGACCTCCAACCTCGCCAGTTCAGCTCTGGGCAAGAGATCCTCGCCTTCCGCGAAGCCAACAGTTCCCCCACCCTCCGTCGCCCTCTCCCCTCTCCCCCCGTCTCCCGCTCTTCGACCCCACTCTCCTTCCCCGCCATCTCCTCCAAACGACCTCTCCTCCCAACACCATGCACCTCTCTCGAATCCTCTCCCGAACCCTCTGGCCTCCCCAAGAAGATAAAATCCAAGCATACGCCCGAAGGGATCGAACGACGTCTGCAGGCCGAGATGGCGGGAGCGGAATCGCAGAAGGAGGAGCTACGAGTGATGAGGGAGGTCTACGCCAAGGCGTCGAGAGAGGGGGGAGCGGCGTTTTTGGCGCTCGATATCGAGACGTGGGAGCGGAGTCATGGGTACTTGCTCGAGTTTGGGTGGACGTTTGTCGATTTCGAGAAGCGGGAAGGAGGGATCGGACTTCGTAGGGAGGACCAACACATCAGTGCGTCCATTCCTGTCGTTTCGTAACGAGCGAAACGAGCTAACTCCCTCCCAGTCGTCCAAGAACACCTCCGCCGACGAAACGGGAAATACTCGCCCGACGCACGAGACGTTCGTCCGCTCTCCCTCCCCCCCTCTCCGCACTAACCCCCTCGCAAAACAGCACTTTGATTTCGGCCGCTCCCTCACCCTCCCCGAATCAACCCTCTTCAACCTCCTCCACCCCCTCTTCGCAACCCTCTCCTCCTCCTCCCCGCTCTTCCTCCTCTTCTTCTTCGTCCCCGCCTCCCTCCTCTGCTTCATCCTCTCCTCCCTCCTCCTCACGTTCTCCCAATC
>JANGFH010000737.1:0-11582 GCA_025758715.1 Glaciozyma martinii | reverse complement strand
CGCAATCGAAGCTTGAGCAGTACCCGCCGAATGTCGAGCGAGAGAGGAGCAACGGGGAGAGCGGAAATCTCCTCGCAAGCAATCGCAAGAGTTCAATCACAGCACATAATTCCAAATACCACACCTTCTACCCCTCTCCTTCCTCCTCCTCCAGCATCGCAGCCCGCCCCCTTGCCACCCCCGCCTTCAACGCCCTCCGCTGAAACGTCGGCATTCCCTTGATTCCTCCAACGCCCTTCCCAAGCTCCTCGACTTATGCACCCAGGTACTCAGGCTCCATTCCGAGGAGGTTGAGCAAGCTGCTGGAGGAGGTGAGGCCCGAGGCGATGAGGAGGGGTGCGTAGGGTGAGAGGGAGGGAGAGAGGTGGTGTAGCAAGGCGCTGAGGGAGGGGAGGAAGGGGTGAGAGGTGGAGTGCGGAGGTGGAGTCGGGACTGGGAGAGGCGGGGCGGTTGGAGGGGGAGGAGCGATGACGAGAGGGGAGCGAAGCCGGGGGAGCGGAGTGCCTGAGGCGCGAGAGGTGGAGGGGGTCGGGAGGCGCTGGGTTTGGCGCGATGAGGTTGAGGCGACGGAGTGGGAAGGAGGAGATTGAGGCTGAGGAGTCGAGGAATGGTGGACCTTTGAAGAGGAGCGACGACGAACTGGTGGAGGAATATGTCGAGAGACAAGCATGGTGCGAAGGAGCTTTGCTGGGAGGTTGTCGTCCCCTTCCTCGATCGACTCCTCCCTCGTTCGTCGCCTGCTTTCCAGCGAGATCCTCGACCGAGATTCCATGACGACTTCCTGCGCCGAATCCTCGCTGCAGAGGTCGATAACCTCAATCTCCTGCTTGATGTTCGGCTTCGTCTCCGGACGCACTGCACTCCCTGATGCGTGCGCCGACGCTGACTCTCCCACCTTGGGAGCTTGCGCGAAATCAAAGTGGAAGACGCTCACTGTGCTCGCCTCCTCGACGACGCCCGACGATCCTCCCCGAGTGTCCCTCTCCACCGCGGCGTCGTCGTGCACAGCAGCTTCCATCTGCTCCTCCTCCTCCTCTGCCTCGCCCAGTCCAGCTCCTCCACCCAGCGCCTCCTCCTCGCTCTCCATCCCTCGCTCCTCCACCGCCATCGTCCCAGCCCCAGCGCTCTGGAGGGAAGCCAGTTCCATGAGGCCCATCGGCTGCCGCGGGAGAGAAAGCTGAGGAGGAGGAGGGGAGCACGACTGTCGTTCATAGTCGGAGCTGGACGACGCGCTCCCCTCTCGCCTCCCGCGCTCCTCCCCCACTCCAAGCGGGTGGTTATGCTCCTCATGCAACTCCGCCACGCTCCACTTCTGCTCGTCCCCTACCTCCTCGCACTCCACCAGCACCCAGAACTGACAATTCGTCCTCCCCTTCCCTCTCCCATACTCGCTGCACACGAGCTCGAATTGGTCCAAATTTGGATGAGGAGTGACGTAGAGGTGGAGAGAGAAGGAGCGCTGGAGAGCGGCGGCGGAGGCGTGGATGCGAAAGGCGGTAGAGGAGGGGAAGGAGAGGTTGTTGGTTGACGAGGGGAAGAGGAGGGGAGCGAGCTGTGGGAGACGGGGGTTAGGTTTAGTGAGGGTGGGAGAGAGAGAGACGGACCTTGGCGAGAGCTTCGATGGGAGCTCGCAGTTCGCGCCCGTGTACAAGGTCGGCGGGGTAGGCGGGGAGGGAGGTATGGACAGTGGCGGAGGGGCGTGGGGTCGAAGTAGAAGGCTTGCGCGGAGTAGACTGCAGGGGATCGAGATCAACTTTGGCGGGGGGCTTCGGCAAGCAGGAGGCGCACTTTGGGGAGACTACTTGGGCCCGCTGCGACGGAGCGAGCTCGGGTTGAAGCGTCGGCAACGGCGATCCGACTGCGTGAATCGCAAGTGTGCTGAAGGATGCTTTCCGTAACGAGCCATCGACGCCGATTCTCCTCGACAACGACGCCAAACGAGCAAACTCCCAGCACGCCGTACTGCAGGGCGTTCCCGCAAGCGAAGCGCGCCGAATCCTTGCTGGGGCTGAGGCTCGAGAGGAGTAGGGGGAACTTGTCAAGTTTGGCTGCGGCGTGCAGGTGTATAAGGATGGCGCGGAAGGTTGGGAAGGGGAGGTTGGACGAGGGAGTTGGGAAGCGAATGGGTCCAGTCTGCAAAGACCTCGTTAGCTTGAGTCGTCGCAGAGGCAGGAGAGATTCCTCACCCTCAGCAGCTGTTCCACTTCCTTCTGAACGCTCTGCGCCGAAGGGAACCTCGCGTCCGACGACCCAAGACTGGCCAGTCCAGAGTCGCGTGCCGCTGTCCTCGTCGAGAGACTCCGGTCCCGTAGGTGCTCCTCCTCCTCGTCGCGATGCGCGACTCTCCCCTTTCCCTTCCCCTCCACTCGTGCGGCCGCTCTCCCCTCCGTCGCGCCGTGGGAGTGCTCAAGTTTCCGCCGAACGACTCGAATAAAAGACGCGCTTCCGGTGCCCCCCCGCTTCGCCTCGAAGACAAACGGACAGCCGTTGACGTGGGAGCAGACGAGGGCGATGTAGTCTTCGTTTACTGCCCGGCGAGGAACGATGGAGGTCTGTTGGGAGACTGAGAGGGAGTCAGCTTCCGTTGGGAAGGGAAGAAAGGTGGCTTGTAGACTCACCCGCCGCTGCGTGAGCTGCCAGCTCCCAAACGACTTTGGTACTGGGCCAAGTGCTGCCGAGGGCAGGGAAGCTGCCGCCTTCCATCGCCAGGGAAGGGGAAAGAGGAAGAGAAGCACTGCGAGAACGCGTTCGCTTCTTGTCGATCTTGTCCTTCAACCACACGCTCGTTCGACTACAATGGCCGAGTGGATCCTCGTTGAAGCCAGACCAGAGCAGTACCTCGTCAGCCTCAAACGCCAGGTCGTGGAGTGGGGTGGAGGGCTCTCGGAGGAGGACTTTATCTCACGGGAACGTCTGCTCAGGAGCACGTCGTTTGGACAGGCTCTGCGTTGCTGGTACGTCCTCAAGGGATCTCCCGAGTCTCAGCTAACGCCAGCGCAGGGCTCTCGTCCCCGCCAACGACCCCAGCACGCTCGACTTTCCCTGCAGCGTCGAGACGTACCGCCGACCAGTCTACCTCCGCACCCCCTCCTCTCCCGACCCCTTCCTCGCCGTATCCTACTCCATCGCCTCCGTATTCACTGCACCTCACCACCGCAAGAAGGGCCACGCCCGCCGGATGATGACGCTGCTTCATGCTGCGATCGGCCTTCCCTCTTCCCCAGCGATTGGCAGCTCCTCAGCGGTCGAACGAGTGGAAGAAGAATGGCAGGGAGGAGCCGACGGAACGCTCTCGTTCCTCTACTCGGACGTGGGTGACTTTTACATTCGCTGCGGTCCGCCAGGCTGGCACATCCACACGCCTACGACGACGACTTGGACCCTCTCCTCCCTCCCCCTCCTCGGCCTCACTCCTTCCCCCTTTTGCGCCCCCATCTCCATGTCGGCCCTCCACTCCCTTGCCGCAGCCGACGCCGTCCTCCTCGCCTCGGACCTCGCCAAGAACGGCAAAGCAACCGCCTTCACCGTCGAACCCTCTGGAGCCAACTACATCTGGAGGATCATGCGCTCGGCGTACCATGGCTCCAAGATGGGGATCAAGACCCCTTCTTCGTGGGGCGCCGAGATTGGATCGCATTTGACGCCCGAGGACCACAGCGTCGTGTTGTGGGCGATCGACTACCCGAAAAGGATCCTCAAGGTCTTGCGGGTTCGAGCGAACGCTGCGACGGTCGGGGAGCTGCTCAAGGTGGCGTTTCAGGCGGCGAGGGAGAATGGGTGCGAGAAGGTCGTCGTGTGGAACTTGGAGGAGGGGCTGGAGAAGGCGGTGGAGGAGTTTGGTGGAGTGAGGGAGGAGAGGACGGGGGAACTCAGTGCTGTAGCATGGTATGGGGAAGGAGCAGAGGGTGGGAAGCAGTTGGATTGGAGGCACAACGAGGGGTACGCGTGGTGTTGAAACCAGTATCGAACAGGACCGACTCGGCGGAGGCCCTCGTTGAGCAGGAATCTAAGCCAAGGGTTGCTCATACGAACTCAACGTTCAGCGCGCGCTCCCCGCCCAGAAAAAACGGAGGGTTGAAGTAGAGCCTGCAAAACAGTCCGACGAACGCGCCAGCTGCTCTCTTCCCTCGACTCCATCCTCCGCCCTCTGCGCCCCCCCAGCCACAGCTCCAGTCTAGTATAGTCTAATGGAAGGCGGTGCTCCACCTGGCGACGACAACTTTGACGCCCTGTCCATCGAAGAGCGACTCGCGCACAAGGTCTGTTCGCAACCAACTGGGCTCACCCAACATCCCCCACTCACTCACTCACTCGTCTTGCCTGCACGCAGTCCTGGAAAGCTCGAATCAGCGCTTACACCGCTCTCATCACCGCCTTCCGCCAGACCGTCTCCGAGTCGGACCCCACGTTCAGGCCGTATGTCAACAACCCAGGAGCGGTGCGCGAGTGGGTCAGGGACGGGAACGCAGTGAGCCAGGAGAAGGGAGTAGAAGCGGCTGTAGCGCTCGTAGAGTGGGGTGGCAAGGCGGCTGGGCGGTGAGTTTACGCGTTCGTGCAGTGTAGGGAGTGGGAGCTGATGCCAGCACGCGCAGGACGAGGGAAGAGGTCGTCCCCTCTGTTGTCGAAAAGTGTTTGGGATCAGCGAGGGTGCGTCGCGCGTTTACTGGCTACGAGGGTGTGCGAGGGAGCTGACTGGGCCTGCAGGCTGGCACGCGAGCCAAGGCCGTCGAGCTCTGTTTGCTCTACGTCGAGGTCGAGGAGGATCAGGGCGAGGGAGTCATCGTAGGTCGTCCTCTCTGCCCCTGGTGACTCCAGACTGACCCTCGTTGCAGTCCTGCATCATCCCTGGACTGGACGTCAAGCAGCCCAAGGTCGTCGCCGGCAGCGTAACCGTCCTCAAGGAACTCGTTCGGTGCGTCTCCTACCTCTCCCCCTCCTCCACCCCAGCTAACCCCCGCACAGCCTCTTTGGCCCGAAATCCATCACGATCCCTCCCATCCTCCGCGTCCTCCCCAAGATATTTGCCCACGCCGACAAGACCGTTCGCGCCGAAGGGACCCTCCTCGCCCTCGCCCTCCACTCGTTCCTGGGCCCAGGACTCACACCTCACCTGTCGGACCTCAAGCCTGTGCAGCAAAAGGAGCTGGGAGAAGCGTTCAAGGAGGCGGATGAGCGGGGAGAGGGGTTCGGGAAGGGTGCGCAGACGAGGTGGACGAGGAAGCAGCAGCGCGAGAGGGACGTCAAGGAGGCCGAGGGAGCGCTCGAGGGCAAGGGAGCCGAAGGTTCGTCCGTTTCTTTCTCGTCGCGGTGGTGCTGGGAGCTAACCCCTCCACACGGACAGAGGAAGATGAAGTCGAGGAAGCCGTCGCAGACCCATTCGAATTCGTCCCTCCCGCTCCGATCCTCTCGGCCCTCCCTACCGACTTTTACACCCACCTCTCCTCGTCGAAATGGAAGGACCGCAAGGAGCTCGCTCTCGAACCCCTCCTCGCCCTCCTCCAAGCTCCCCGCCTCGAGAACGGCAACTACGACGAGCTGACGCGGGCACTGGCGGCGAGGATGACGGACGCGAATGTCGTGTGCGTTCAACTGGCGGCGGCGTGCTTGGAGCAGTTGGCCAAGGGGCTCAGGGACGAGTTTGCCAAGTACCGAGGAGCGGTCGTCGCTCCGGTCCTGGCGAGGACAAAGGAGAAGAAGGCGAGCGTACTCGAGGCTCTTGGAGGTGCGCTGGACGCGTTCTTCCTCTCGGTGAGTTGGCTGCGAGCTCTCTCGGTGGGAAGGGGTGGAGCTGACGAGGTGCGGCGCGCAGGCTACGATTGGAGAGATTGCAGAGGACGTCGTCACGTACGCAAAGGACAGGAACCCCTCCGTCAAAGCCGAAACGATCAAGTGGCTCGTCCGCTCCCTCAAACTCGCCACCTCTCCCCCTCCCAAACCTGAACTCGCTTCTCTCGTCGAGGTCCTCATCAAGGCGCTCGAGGATTCGGGGGAACCGGTGCGAGTGGCGGCGGCAGAGGGACTGGGGACGCTCATGAAGGTTGTTGGGGAGCGGGCGCTGGGGGGACAGGTGGAGGGGTTGGACGAGCTGAGGAAGACCAAGGTCATGGAGGCGTTTGAGAAGGCCGAGGTTAGGTGCAAGCCTGGAGCTCCTTCGCGCACTGCACCTCCTCCAGCTGCTGCGCTAGTGGCCAAGCCCAAGCCGGTGAGTCGTCGTGGTTTCTGAAGAGGAAGGAGTGGAGCTGACGATTCTCGGTGCGCCTCGCAGAAACCCGTAGCTGCTCCCGCTGCTGCACCTCCGACGCCCAAAGCCCCTCCCAAGGCCGCTCCACCTCCTCGCGTCGTCGTGCGTCCTCTCTCTCCTCTCCCCATCGCTCATCCTAACCCCTCTCACACAGGCCAAGAAGCCTCCCGTCGCCTCGACCTCTGCCGCTCCTCCTCCCAAGAAGGTCGCTCCCCCCGCCTCCTCGAACGCCGCTACCGCCAAGGCGAGCGAGCCGCTCAAGTACAAGTTCTCGCAAGAGGACGCCGAGGAGCGAGCGGAGGGAATCCTCCCGCCTGCTGTCGTCGCTGGATTGGCCGACTCGAACTGGAAGCAGAGGCTTGAGGCGGTCTCGAGCTTGTTTGATTGGCTGAGTGGGGGAGAGGTGGAGATTGTGGAGAGCGAGTTGGTCGTGCGGTACCTCTCGAAGAAGCCTGGGTGGAAGGAGAGCAACTTCCAGGTGCGTGCTCTTACCTTCTCGGGAGCTGCGAAGGAGCTGACGAGGTTCGCGCAGGTCGGAAGCAAGATGTTTGGCGTCTTTCAGCTTCTCGCGGAGCAGTCTCCCTCATTCTCCAAGGCCTCGGCAGCTCTCTCGATCCCCGCTCTTTCCGACAAGCTTGGTGACATGAAGCTCAAGAAATCTGCCGGAGATGCTCTCACCGCCTACGCCGAGAAGTCGTCTCTTCAGTTCGTGCTCAGCCAAGGTTCGTCCTCGTCGCGAAACCCTCTCGAATGCTCGCTCATCGCGGTTCCTACGCAGCCTACGAACCCATGACGAAGCAGAAGGCACCAAAGGCGCAGGCCGACTCGCTCGTTTGGGTCGAGCAGGCGATTCGCGACTTTGGGATTGGAGGTCTCTCCGTGCGCGAGTTGATCGACTTCCTCATCTCGGCGCTGAAGAGCACGAATGCTGCCGTCCGAACGAGTGCCACCAAGACCCTCGTCACGCTCAAGCTCTACGTCGGATCCAGTGCGTCCTGTCCTCGCTCTGGTTCCCTTCCTTCTTCGATATCCAACTCGTCCGCGTTGCAGGCATCTCTTCCTTCCTCCAAGACCTCAACCCCGCCCTCCTCACGACAATCGAATCCGAGTTCGACAAGGTCGCTGCCGACTCCCCTCCCGAGCCGACTCGCGTCGCCGTCGACACTGTTGTCGCCGCCGCTCCTGCCGCAGGTGGGAAAGCTCGCAAGGGCAAAGCGACCGACGACGACCCTCTCGACGAGCTCTTCCCCCGAGTCGATCTCGACAAACTAGTTTCGTCGGCCAACGCCAACGCCTGCAACGACACGAACTGGAAGATGCGCAAGGAGGCTCTCGAGAACATCCAGTCGATCCTCGAGGCGAACAAGCGGCTCAAGCCGAGCAACCTTTGTGAGTTCTTCGCGCTGCTCGGGCCCTGCGCCTCTTTTCTAACCCCTCGTTTACAGCCGATCTCGCCACCGCTCTCAAACTACGAATGACCGACAGCAACAAGGTCGTGCAAGGTCTCGCGCTCGACGTCGTCGCTCGGATCGCCACCGGAATGGGCAAGCCGTTCGACAAGCACGCTCGCATCTTCGCTGGACCGGTCGCCGGCGTCCTCGCCGACCAGAAGACCAACATTCGCGCCGCAGGAGTCGCAACTCTCACGGCGATGGCGGATGCCGCAGGACTCGACTGCCTAATCTCGGGCTTTGAGAAACCCCTCGAGGCTCAGAACCCGATCCTTCGGAAGGAGCTCCTCACTTGGCTCGAGGCGCGCTTCGAGGACGAGGACGTCGTCGCCACCCTCGACCTCACCCACATCGCCGGCGCCGTCATCTCGTGCCTCGAGGATCGGAACGTCGACGTGCGCAAGTCGGCAGCGGCTCTCCTCCCCATCATCGTCGCCCGCGCAGGCTACGGCTTCGTCATGGACCAGACGTCGAAGCTCAAGCCCGCCTCGAGGAGCACCGTCGTCCCTCTCATCGAAGCTGCGCGAGGATCGGGACCCCCAGCCGCCCCATGGAAGGCGCCAGCTCCCGCCGCATCAAAGCCCTCGGCAGCAGGAGCCCGTCCGACCGCCAAAGTCCTTCGCGCTGCCCCTCCCGCCTTCGCACCATCTCCCGTCGACGACGAACCCCCTTCGCGACCGGCATCGACGCGGCCCCTCCCCTCGCTCAGCAAAGGCAAGGCTCCCGCAGGTCGAGCTCCTCCCCCCTCCTCCTCCACGCCTTCAGCTCGCGAGGCTCCCTTCAAGACCTCGGATCCCCACCCGAAGCAGATTCGCGCGTCAAAGGAGACGGGATCGCTCAAGTGGATCGTCGAGGGCAACCCTCGGCCGGACCAGGTCGAAGCGCTTCTCCAGCAGATGACCCCCAGCACCTCCGCCGACTTCATCGGCCTCCTCTTCAGCAAGGACCACAACGCCGAACGCGACTTTGCCGCTGCCCTCACGCTGATCGACGACTGCGCCACCAAGCCCGGAACCGCCGAGTCCTACGACCTCAGCGCGGAGGAGATGCGCGCTCGCCTCGTCGCTAATGTGGACGTCATCTTCAAGTATATCACCCTCCGCATCGGTCTCTCGAGCACGACGATTACGGTCAAGTGCCTCGACGTCGTCGAGCATCTCATCCCCGTGCTCGATGAGCAGCAGCACAAGCTCTCCGACTACGAGACGACGGCGCTTCTCATCAGCTTGATCAACAAGGTGCGTTCGTTCCTTCCCTTCACCCTCGACATTCGCTGATCTCTGCCGCGACCAGGTCGGCGACGGCAAGGAGACGATCCGCCAGCGAGTTCGGCACATCTTCAAGATCCTCTGCAGTGTCTACCCGTACAGCAAGGTCTTTAACGCCATCCTCGAGCACGGCCTTCTCTCCAAGAACTCGAGGACGCGAGCAGAGTGCGCCGAGGAGCTCGGAAGCATCTACCAGCGCTACGGCGTCGATCCCGTCTCCATCAACAAGGCCCTCCCCCCCATCGCCAAGCTCATCAGCGATCGCGACCCGACAGCGCGGACGGCAGCGCTTACCGCCATCGGATCGGCATACAGCATCGTCGGCGGAGACGTCGTCTGGAAGGCGGTCGGCGCGATTCCGGCCAAGGAGCGGTCGATGCTCGAGGAGCGACTCAAGCGCACGAAGCCCGCACCAGGCGTCGTCGCTGCAACGACGCTTCGGTCAGCTACGCCTATCTCGCCAGCAGCGACCCCGGTCCACGTCGAGGAACGAGCCCCCACGCCTTCCTCCCCGGCAGCGACACCTCGAGCGACCAAGATGCAGTCGGTTCGCCCTTCAGTCGTCGCAGCAGCCCGCCCCCAGATCCCTCGACCCGCCAGCACCCTCCTTCCCCCAGCACCCTCCCTCCTCAAGCCGTCTGGCATCAAGCCACGAGGAATCCCTCGAACATCCACCTCCACCGCTTCCAGCCGGACCGTCTCGACCGGCACTTCATCCAACTCCCTCTACGACGAGGAGGACGACCAGCCCTCCCTCTCCTCCATCACCTTCATTCCCGACCTCATCGCCGCGGCCGCCACTACCGATTTAGCGCGCAGCGCCGAGGTCTTCAAGCGCCTTCAAGCAAAGATTATCGGCACTCCCGAAGCTCTCGTCCCTGAGGCCGACCACCTCATCGAGGTGATCGTGGAGCAGATGAGCGTCGCCTTCTCCGACATCGGGCGGAACACGCCTCAGTCGAAGCTGCGCCTCTGCAAACACCTCATGCAGACGCTCTCCGCCTTCTTCGAGCACAAGGCGCTCGGGCACGCCGTTTCGGCCGAATTCCTCACCCTCCTCCTCGCCGAACTCACTGGACGACTACTCGATACCTCGGAGAGCACCGAATCCGAGGCGATCTCGAGCCTGTCCAAGGTCCTCAACATGGTCTTGATTCGGATCTTCCATCACGCGGACCAGACGGCAGTCTTCAGGTGCGTCTTCTCCGTTCTCTTCCTCGAAACCTCGCTGACGATTTCTGCAGTGCGCTCTTCGCTGTTCTTCAAGACGCGACTGTGGATCTGCGAGAGCTGCGCGGTGCCGAGTTGACGGATCGAGCCAAGTACGCTGAACTCGTCATGAAGGTACGCATTCCCTCTGCCCTACAAGTACGCTCGCTAACGTCCTCTCATCGCAGTGCCTCTGGAAGGTCTCCAAGACGGTCAAAGAGAGCCTCGAGAACGAACAACTCTCCGCTTCGCGCCTCCTCCGCGACATCAACACCTTCCTCACCGCCATCGCTCCCGCCGAATGGCGCCGACGATCCGTCGACGGAATCCCCCTCGCCGACATGCCCCTTCGAACGGTCAAGACGATCCTCCAGCAGGTCGTTTCGGTGTACGGCGAGCAGGTTTTCGACGCTCTGGACGAGATCGACTCGGCGGAGAACTCGTTCGTGTACCAGTACCTCTATCGACTCGCCAGTACCCCTACTCCAGGTCGCGTACCGCAGTCGGGACGGTCGCTCTCGCACAAGGCTTCGTCCTCGTCGATGGGATCGATGGTGCGCGAACCTCTGCGCGCCGCGCCGGAGAGTCCTGTGAGGAGGAATGGGGCGATGAACGGCGAGGTGGCGTCGCCGGCGGTGGGAGGGTCGAAAGGGGCTGAGGAGATTGAGGCGAATCTGCGGCTCAAGGAGATTTTCGACTTGATTGGGGATCCGGTCAAGTCGCGGGATGTGCGTTCTTTCGCTCCTTCTTTTCGTTCGCGTTGGAGCTGATGAGCGGTTTCGCAGGGGATTGCGGCGCTGTACGAGTTCCAGAAGAGCCATCCTGAACTCGAATCTCGCGTCACCGGCTGGTACATTCTTTCGCCGTCTCTCCCGCTTGCCTTACTGACGTCCGAACGCTTTCGCAGGATTTCAAAGACGGGAGCTTACTTTCAGACCTACCTTCGCCGAGCTCTCGACAACCTCAAGACGGCTGACGAAGAGCGATCAAGCGCCGCTCCCGATAGCCCCTTCCGTTCGTCCTCCTCTCCCCCTCCCCCGCTTCTGAGCCCATCCTAACTTCAACCACAGACGCTCCGTCTCCACCCACAGACGCTCGACCTACGTCGACTAGCACGACTCCCTCCCGCCTCAGTTCGAGCAATCCTCGCGCCTCGCGCCAGTCGTTAGGATCGGGATCGAACGCGGGAGGAGTGGGACCGAACCAGGCGGCGAAATTGGCCGAGTTGCAGTCAATGTTTGGGTTTAGTGCGGCGGGGGCGGAGACGGGGAGGATGGATTGAGTGCGGTGTGTGTAGAGGGTTTGTTGGAAGGTTATCGCATCGTGTTCTCCTCACTGCTCGGTGTCGCTCTCACTCTCTCCCGTGCTGCTCTCACTCATCGTTCGGTGGGAACTGCTCAAGCTTCGATTGCG
>JANGFH010000735.1:0-12850 GCA_025758715.1 Glaciozyma martinii | reverse complement strand
GTCCGTCGGAGGCAGTACGGACCCTGGCGGGAGGCACCGTTCAAAATCTGGAGTCGATCGTAACCAACTCGTCGAGCCACACGCAGTTCAAAGGGTTCGGGCCCACTTTCCTCTTCTACACTGCTGTACAGCATTCCCAAGTATCCCCTCGTGGGCGGAAGAAGCTGCCCTCTCGAAATCTACCGCTCGCTCCCAACCTCGCTCCCTCGCTCTCTCGCCGCGAGATCCCCCTCTCGCCACTCAACCTACTGATCTCTCTCCCCGGAATTGGCAGTGATCTCAACTTGATCATTAGGCCCTGTTGATGATAAGTGGTCCGTGGGAGGCAGCCCGGAACCTGGCGGGAGGCACCGATCAAAATCTGGAGTCGATTGTACACCAACTCGTCGAGCTAGGCACTGTTCAAAGGATTCGGGCCCACTTTAATCTACTACACTGCTGTACAGCATTCCCAAGTATCCCCTCGTGGGCGGAAGAAGCTGCCCTCTCGAAATCTACCGCTCGCTGCCAACCTCGCTTCCTCGCTATGACTCTGCGAGATCCCACTTTCGCTACTTGTTCTTGTGCTCTCCCGCCCTTATCTTGGCAGGACTCCCAACTAGATTATGACCTATTGGTGATGTAGTGACTCGAGTTGGAAGCACGGAGGCGAGGAATGACGAACCTCACCCCAAACCTCGCTCCCCTGCTGAGATCCCACCCTCGACCTTCGCTCTTCTGCTCTCCATCCCTTACCTTTCCAATAATCTCAATCTACTCAGGACTATTAAGGATCTACTGTCAGTTTCTGGTGCTAGCGAGGCAGCGGACGAGGCACTAGTACTCGCTCCCAACCTCGCTCTCTCGCCACTCAATCTAGTGCTCTCTCTCTCTCCCGCTTTGGCCTTAGTCGAACTCAAACTTGCACAAGAAGCTGGTTTCGGGTCAGCATCGAGACTTGGATTGAGCTGAGTACGCCTAGCCAGGCATCTGCACCCACAATAGACCCGGGGCAACCGGAGCTGCCAGTCCGGACTTCGCAAAGATCGTAATCTTCTGATACATCCTCCCATCTCGCTCTTCATGTTCCAGAAAGAGGCCTACGATCGACAGTACGCGAATCGGGAAGCGAAGCCGCATGACTTCGAGAAGCCGGCAAGATGAACCTGGGTTTGATCAATTTGAGGCTTGGATGGACGGGGTTCCAGGTGGCGAGTAGAAGCAGAGAAGCGTCTTGAAATCTCAAGCTGGAAAGCCAACTGAGCAGGCAAGGAAGAACGCAGGGGGTGATGAGCAGTGACGAGCGCGGCGGACGCAGCTGTTCACCGTCCTGCTCCCAAAGTCCTCCGGCCTCCTCTCTCGAAACGCACGCACGCACGAACAAAGAAAACTAATGGAGTGGCAAGAACAAGCTAAACAAAGCACAAACGACCCAAACAAGCGCCTCCTCCCGACCTCCATTCCTCCCACCGCCTCAGCCACAGCATCCGCCGTAGCTGTAGCTGTACCTCTTCCTCTTCCTCGGCGACGGAACGTAGTTGTCCCAGTTGTCCGGCACGTCCTCCTTCTCGTAAGGGACAAACGCGAGCGGCCTCTCCGTCTCGTCGAGCTCGGGCGGGAACTTGTACGACTTTCCGGCCTTCTTCGCGTTCATAGCCTTCGTGACGGCCGTGTTTTGGAGGCGTTGGATGCTGCGCCACGAGAGGGTTAGCTGGGGAGAGGGGAAGGGAGGAGGAGGGACGTACTAGGCGCGGAAGTAGGCTTCTCCCCCCCTTTGGTCCCAGGCCGCTTGCTGGACTTGGTGCTCCGAGTAGAGAGTCATCGGCCAGCCGGCGCTGCTCTTCGAGTATTCGTAGCCGAGCGTGTTGAGGTAGGGGAGCGAGAGCTTGTAGGTTTCCTTCGCTGTGGCGGGGAGAGAGCCAAGTCAGGGAGGGATCGAGACGAGTCTGGTGGTGCTGCGACGAGAACGCCAGCGAGTAGAAACTACGCGTAGTAGTCGCGCAGACCTGCGAGAGCAAGGTGGAGAGTCAGCTCGCCGTTCTCAAACACCCTCCCAACCGCAGACAGGAGACTCACCTTGACGTTCCTGGGCCAGCTGATCTCGCGTCCACGACGCTGAGCAGGAGGGATAACTTGGGGTCCCAGCTGAGCCTCGTCGAACTGCTCTGGCTCGACGATCTCCACGTAGTCGTCGTCGCTCGCAGCGCCCCTGTCCTCCTTGACCTCCCCCTTGACCTCCTTCTTGACCTTCTTCGGCTCGGCGGATCCAGACTCGCTCGGGTTACACCTGAAGAGGTCCTGGGCGGGGGGCGAGAGGGCACGCTTGCCGAGCTGGGGCTTCTCGTCGTGAGGGAAGGTGGCGGGCTCGGAGGGTGGGGAGGAGGCGAGCTGAGGCTTGACGTCCTCGTCTTGTTCGAACTCGAGCTTTGGGTTCATGTCGGGCGAGAGCACGTAGCGGGAGGGGAGCTTGCTGGTGCGCTGAGGGCGCGGAGTCTCGTCCATGCTAGGAGGTAGAGAAGGCGAACTGCCGCCAGAAAACTCAAAGTAGCGAAATTCCTTACTTTTGTAGTCGTCGATTTGTTGATTAGGTCAATTAGGCCGACCGGGAGAACTTTCCCTGAACGCTCTCGACTCAGCTATCCGCAAGGCGGCAGTTTATTACAGAGGAGATGAGGCAGTTCAGAAGGAAGAACCCTCGGTGAGCCGGGACAAGAGTGGCGACGAACGAGGAATGAGTTCGTGCTCAATTGGAGCTGTTACGAACGACAGCACGCAAGGAGCGACGGGAAGGGTATATCATCGAGCAGGTCAAAGATCGCAGAATGCAGAGGCGCAGTGGGCCAAAGAGGCTCAAACGAGCAGAGAGGACTGCGAGGGCATCTTGAGCACGAGAAGCCGTGCCAACGCCGCGTCGTCGGGGAACCGCTCCTCTGTATTCTGTATAGTACGCTCCTGAAAATCCATCCCCTACGGCAGAGCCGCCACAAACGTCTGCGCGGTCGAATGAGGTCAGCTCTCGCTTCGCGACACGACCGCACCTCCGCAAAGGAACTCACCTTCTCCACTCCTGCGACTGCCTGCAGGAACTTTTGTGCTGCCTCGGTGCAGTTCAACGGCGTCTCCTTGTTCCCTCTGCGTCACATGGATCAGCTCCCGATCCCATCTGCCCCGACACGCCAACCCAAGACTCACAGGAAGCACTCCTCCAACTCCTTGCGTCCACCCTCGACCGACTTCCATGCCTCTCCATCCTTGTCCTTCCTGCTCTCCTCCCGCGCCGCGACCGCCCTCTTCTCCAGCTCCTCCAAGTCACGCATCAAGCTCACGCCGTGACTGATGCCCTTCTCCTCTCCCTCGGCTCCCCGCTCCCGATCCAAGTTCTCCTTCTCGAGTGCCCGCTCAATCTCCTCGCGAACGGACGCCTCCTGCTCGCGTAGGCGCGAGAGCTCAGAGTTGATGCGGGACTGGATGTGCGAGTCGAGGGTTTCTTGCCGGGCGGCGGAAGGGGCAGAGGAAGGGAGGCTGGAGGAAGAGAGGTGGGAGATGAGGCCTTCAGAGAACTGTGTAGACCAACCCTCGTCAGTCCTGGTCCTGCGAGGAGGGCATCGAGATCGGGCGAAGCCGCGCTGGGAGGGGGGAGGGGGGAGTGAGGAGGGACTGACCTGGACTGGTGCGTCGCGCTGAGCGTAGAAGGTAGTCTCTCCAGGCGCTGTCTCCTCCGAGTCCGGCTTTGATCCTTGAGCTCCCATTCTTGTTCTAATCGGGCGAGGTTGAAGACGAGGCGTCGGAGAAGAAGAACGTCGACAGCTCTCCTCTCCCTCTTTCCCTCGAGCACCCAGCACCCAACTCATCCCCACGTACTCTGCCCTTGGACAGGATGAACTCACTTACCAGGCTACTAGCCAGCACTTCCCTCGCCCGACCAGCAGCAGTCCGAACTCTCCCCCTCCACTCCTTCTCCGCCTCTTCGTCCCAGCTCCGCTCAGCCCTCCCTCCTCGCCCTTCCACCTCCCGAGCCTACGCCACCGAAAGCTCTCACCTCGGTAACCTTTCCCCCGCTCCAGGCTCTTCCCACAAGGTCCGTCTCACGCCCTCGCACCCCCGGCGCGCGCCGTCCACTCATCTTTGCTCTTCTGGTCGCAGCGGAAGCGTATTGGAAGGGGTATCGGATCAGGGCGAGGAGGAACGTCGGGAAGGGGTCACAAGGGACAGGGAGCACGGTCGGGAAACGGCAAGCCCAAGTTGTACTTTGCTGGAGGACAGACGCCCATCACGCGAGCGTTCCCCAAGCGGGGGTTCACCAACCCGTGCGTCCTTCGTACGGAGCTCAGAATGGGAGGAAGGGAGCTGATTTGGGTGTATGGGAACGCAGTCTGAGGGAGGAGATGACGCCGTTGAACCTGGATCGCCTGCAGCACTGGATCGACCGAGGCTTGATTGACCCCAGCCAGCCCATCACGATGAAGGAGCTCTTCGAGACGCGCTGCGTGCACGGAATCAAGCACGGTGTCAAGCTTCTCGGCGATGTGCGCTCCTCCTTCTTTCTCAGCTACGACCGGCGAGCTAATGCGAGAACTCCGCAGGGCGCCGAAGCCTTTACGACCCCCAACGTCCACCTCACCATCTCCCGCGCCTCCTCCTCCGCCATCGCCGCTATCGAGAAGCTCTCAGGTACCATCGTAGCGCGCTACGAGAACCGTCTTACCCTCGTTCGTCCCTCTCCGCCCTCCCCTCGCGAGCTAGACTGATGGAGATCCTACAGCGTGCCTTGATCAACCCTCAGTCGTTCGACCGACGAGGCCTCAAGATTCCCAACAAGGCGGATCCGATCCAACGGCGAGACCTGGTCTACTACTCGGATCCCAAGCACCGGGGATACTTGGCGGTGGAGGGGGGCAAGGTCGCTGGAGCTGCAGCAGTGGTGGAGGAAGTGGCGCCGCAAGAGCAGGCTTGAGTGCGCGCGAATAGAAGAGTTCGATTTCAAACATAGTGCACAAAAAGAACCGGGAGACGGCGAGACTTTCAAAGGAATACGGCTGGGTCGGCTGTGGAAGGAGTGGCATCAGCGAGAGGTCGCAGCGAGTGTCGAAGAGTGACGCACAGCCAGTAAAGACGTCGTAGATGGTCCGAGAGGTGGTGGCTCCGATGGCTCTGTTAGTCGCTGCGCCATTGACATTGTTGCCCTTCTTCTCGCCCAACAACGTCGTCAGCTCCTTCGCATCTCGGAACGAGGTGAATCGGACGCACCATGATCCCAACGAGCATCGTCTGCCTCTCCTTCTCGCTCGTGCAGCGGTTCCAGGCTTCGTACAAGCACCTGAGCGTCGGGTACTCGCGAACGATCCCCTTCGCTACTGGATCCGTGAGGCCCTTGATCGAAGTGAGCATCTTGATGTACGTGTCCTCGAGACCCTTGCCCGACACGATCTTCTCGTCGCCCGTGCCGAGCTCCATATGATCCTTCATCTTGTGGCGACTGAGGTCGGACGAAAGAGCAACGTCAGTGCGGGCTCGAGTGCGCAAGCGGGAACGACGCACTGCGAGGGCTTCCCTCCGACGTCCATGCTGAGTTGGTGGAGCCAAGCGACCGCGTTCTCGACGTCCTCCGTGTTGATGATCTGGCACTTCATCGCGATCTGAGCTCTGTTGCGAGCAGTAACGTCAGCGAATCTCCAAGGCTCGAGCGGGCGACGCCAGCTCACCTCATGATGGCCATCTCTAGCGTCTCCTTGCTCGGCTGCGCCTCCCCAATGCCGACCGCCTTCGCCTTGACCGGACCTCCGCCTCCGCTGCCGAGATCTGTGCGAACATCCGCACGAAAGACGGCGTTCCCCGCCTTGGTCATCTCGCGGTAGAGGTTGTTGAGGCCGTGGATCATGAGGAAGAGGTTGATGTGGGAGGGGAGGCGAGCTTTGATGCTTCGGATATGGGAGAGGAAGGATTCGCTGGCGACGTGAGTCGAAAGTTCGTAGGCGGTGCTGCAGCCATCTCGTTAGCAAGGCGAGCGAGCCGGAAAGAGAGAAGGACGCACATGAAGACGAGCCTCGTGTCCTCCTCGACCGTAATGTCGTTCCCTGGTCCAAGCGGGACATACTCGTTGCGACCCTGTTCCCAACGCCGATCACAGAGCCTCGTCCACCGTAGAGATCCCTCCGCAACGTCCTGCGCGACGTCGTCCGAAATGGCGAACCCGCACTCGCAGTCCTCCATCTTCTTCTCCAGCTTAGCCACAATCTCCCTCCAGGCAGACGGCTTCTTCTTCGCGCGACCGTTCCTCCCACTCGTCGAATCGTCTTCCGCTGGCTCGCGCAGTCCAGTCCCCGCGAGGTGCAGCGTGAGCTCCTTGATCGTCTCGGCCTTGTCGTTCCTGAGCAAGTTGACCTTCCTCAGCAGGTTCTTCTCCTCCGCCTCGCGCTCCTTGACAAGGTTCTTCGCGAGCTTCTCCTCCTCCGCCCGCGCCTTCTTCGCAGCCTTCTCCTTCTCCGCCAGCGCCTTCTTCGCCGCCTTCTCTTGCTCGGCGCGTTCCTTCTTCGCCGCCTTGTCCTCCTCAGACATCTTTGCCGCCTGCGTTCTCCAGGGATTAGAGCCCGCAGAGCTCGGCTGGAGCAGAAAGGAACGCACCTTCTTCTTCGGCTTGATCCTCGCTAGTGTGCCCTCAAAATCGGAATCTTCGCTGTCCTCGTGCGCTCGCTTCGCAGACGACGCCGAGAGCTTCTTGGACGTAGCGACCTGCTTCCCATTCGTCCGCTTGATCATCGTATCGAACGGATCCTCCTCATCGTCGTCGTCGTCCAGCACGATCGCCTTCGCCTTCCCCTTCTCCTGCGCCGAGAACCGCGGAACGGGAGGAGGGTCGAATTCGCGCGCGGCGATACGGTCGAGCTTGTCGAGGAGTGCAGAGGGAGCGCGCTTGACGGGAGCGGCGCGAGCCAGGTTGGAGGTCGAGGTGGATCCCTGCGGCAGAGCGCGTCAGTCCCTGCGCGCCCGGAAAGAGGAGAAGGCGCACATATGCAGCTCCAAAAGCACCGGTACTGTAGCTCCTGTGCTGCGTGCCTTTCCAGAGCTCTGCGACGCTGGGGAGGTCTGGCGAGGAAGGCATTACGGGCTGCGACACGGTCCTGTCAAGGCGTCAGCTCGCCTCTCCCTTTGGCACCAGGATACCCACCTGCTCATATTGTTCACTCGAGCGCGAGGCGCCGGCGGAGCTGGTACGTCGTCGTCCTGCAACGCGTTAGCTCTCGCTCAACCGGCGGCGCGTCCTGCGGGACTCACCGAGTCGTCCAGCACGATCACCTCTGACGCAGCCGCCTTCAGACCTCCCCTTGCACCTGAATCACGCGCATCCCTACCCCTGCCGCTGTCGAGAGAGTTGCCTGCGCCGGCTGGGAACGAGGCGGAGGTCGAGGAACGGCGGAAGGGTTCGTGGGCGCGTACGCCGCCGCCGCCGGCTGAGAGGATCTCAATTTCGCTGTCAGAGGACGCCAGAGTGGCAAGAGTTGGGTGGGGGAACGTGGTCTGAGGAAGGAAGGGCTGCTCTCGTCGAACCTCTCCCAGTAGTCGCGTCTCGCGCGGTCCCTTTTCTCTCTCGAGGGAGCTTCGGCCAGCATGCAGCAAGACTGGCTACCAGCCTCGTATTAATCCTCTACAACGGCGACAGGTCTATCTTTGACAGGCCAGGCCGGCGTCCTGCTCAGCTTGACTGACCTCCGATGAACCTTTGTTGAAGCGTGGCGAGCCATCTCGCGCTCCTCGACGAGGAAAGGCTTGCTAGGATCCGTCGTGCACAGCTCGCAGATGACCTTGTGGTGCCCCGTAGCCCTGCTGAGACGCTCAACTCAGGTGGCCCAAGAAGCGAGGGGAAGGAGCTTACGAGGAGGCGACGCTGGGTGTAAGGTGCGTTGCGGCGGCTTCCGAGAGGGTGAGAGGGTCGGGGAGAGGCTTGCGAGAGAGGAAAGCTGTAATGCACGAAGGTTCAGTTGCTTCCTCCCCCTGAACGAGAGAAGCGCACCTTCGAGCATCTCAATGGCCGGATCTCGCACGTTCGCCTCCCACGTCGCAAGGTCTGCGAAAGGCGCGATCCGTCAGCCTCTTCCCACACGAGCCTGAACGCACAAGACGCACCAGTTGCATCGAGAAGAACGATGGTGACGTCCTCGCCACCGAGCTTCCGCACAGCTGGCAGCAGTTTCTGCTTGATCCACTTGACTTGTCGTTTAGCGTACTGCCTCGTCGAAAGCTTCATGCTATCGAGTCCAGCGATGAACAGCGGGTCATGCTCGTCGAAAGAAGCTTTCTCGTCGGTGGTGGCTCGGGAGGAGAGGTACGGCTCGAATTCCTTGTACCCTGCAAAGAGGGTGAGCCGAGGACCAACGACGGCAGGTGGGAACGCACCAATGGCCTGAAAGATCCCTCGAGAGTAGTTGGTCTCTGCCGGGGATTGAGTGAGGTTCCAGAGTTCGTTGATCTCATCTAGGAGTCCGAGCTGGAAAAGACGGGAGAGTTCAGCGAACGTCTCGGAGCGAGGAAGCAAGACTGACCTCGGTCATCGTGTCTACTCGCGCGTCGAGACGAGGATAAAGGACGTCCTTCTCCGCGAAAACCCAGAAGATGAGCGTACGGAACCTGGAAAAGCTGATCATCAGCGACCGCGCGGGCACAAAGCCAAAGCCGCGCACCTCGCACCTTCCTCCTTCATCTCCTTCTGCCGCTGCGTAACCTCATCCCACCTCCGTCCTTCCCAAACAATATCCACCCCACGCCGGACTTTTCGAATGTCCCGCCAGTGCCACCTCGCCGCACTCGACGGATCGCAGTGCACCAGGATCGCATAAACGGCCGTGACGAACGCTTCTGGCGTCCGATAGGGAGGGGGTAGAAGGTCGATTGGAAAGCCGGGAGGGAAGAAGGAGGGAGTCGAAATGAGAGGGAGGTTGGGGAAGACGTAGAAGAGGGAGAGGAGGTCGGCGGGGAGGGAGAGGATGGCGGAGTGGAGGGCGGCAGGGAAGTGGGCGATGTCGGCGGCGGTTCTGGGAGGAGGAGGAGAAGGGATGGTGGGAAGAGAGTCGAGGGGAAGGGGTGCTGGAGAGGCTGGTGGAGGTGAAGGAGGAGGAGAGGGTGGAGGGGAGGGAGGTACGTCCGAGACGAGCTTGTTGGGGAAGATGACGTTCTGGAGGTAGTAGGTCGTACCCCCGACGGCGATAGGAAGGGTGTAATGCTCGTGAAGGTCTTTGATCTGTTCAATTCGGTTCAGCAACGCTTCACAAGCCTCGCGGAAGAGCAACGCACCTTCGCCAACGCGTCCCTCTGAAAGTCTCCGACTTGATACTCCTCGTCCGGCGAGAGGAACCCCATCAAGTGATGAGGAACTCCCTTCATCTCCTCCTTCGTCGCCTTGTTCGTGATGACGTCCAGTCCGCGGTAGACCTGCATCGAATCCGAATTGATGATCTCGCCTTGCGTCGGCGGAGAGAGCCCCTCGACGCGCATCGTGGGCAGCGCGAGAGCCAGGTCAATAGCTAACTGACTTTTGCCGACTCCAGTGGTCCCGATTACAGCGACGAGATCCCGTTTGGGCGGCGGCGGAGGAGCAGACATGGTGGAAGGGAGGAGACGACGAAGAAGGCTGGCGAGCGAGTAGTGCTGAGCTCGGGAGGCTCTGAGCATGCAGTAGAAAGCTGAGCTCTTCCTGTGTCGCTTCAGTCAAGAGCAGGCGTGTCCTGGTGTTGTGGTCGAAGGTCAAGAGGGTCGCTCCCGAATTGTTTCTCTTCAACCTCCTCCTCGCCTCTACGAGATGGAACCAGCTTCTGATCTGATCCTCGGAAAACACTGCTCCTACTCCAGCTGCGGAGCTCTCGACTGTAGCTCCCTTCCTCAAGCTCCCCCGCCGCTCAGCTGACGACCCGCCTCCACAGTCCTTCCCATCCTCTGTCCTCACTGCGCCTCCTCCTACTGCCGCCACCACGCCCTCCCTCCCTCCCACCACGCCTGCACGAATGATTCCGGATCCACCGTCGTCGAAGGAGGTCGCTTCGAGGACAAGTTCAAGGACCTCCTCCCCGATCGCGCGAGAACCGTCCTTGGGGAACGAGAGGAGGCGGAGCAGGAGAAGGCGCGGAGGAGGGAAGTGGCGCAGGCGTTGCTGGCGAAGAACTTTGGAAAGAGGGCCGGGGAAGAGAAGGGAGGGGAGAAGGCGGTCAAGGTCAAGAAGGTCAGCCCGGTGGTCGAGCTTATGCGGCTCAAGCAGAGGGCGAAGCAGGGGGATCCGAGGAAGAGTGCTGGAGAGGTATCGATGGACGACAGGCTGTACGTCAAGGTGGTGTTTGTGGAGGGAGCTGGGTTCGTCGGGCGAGGGATGCGCGAGTTGTGGTTGCCCAAGGTGAGTCGCTCGGCTTCGTGGGCCAGGGAAAAAGGAGAGCTGACAACGCTCTGGAACAGATCACTACTTCAGGGAAAGCTCTGGATCTGTTTGGTCTGCATTTTGGCATCGAGAACGTAAACAACACGTCCTCGGATCCGCTCAAGGTGCGCCTCTTCCCTCTTCCCTTCGTGCCATGTGCTAACAACGCGTATTCTAAGCTCATCAGCCTGCTCCAGCCTCCTACGACGCCCGAAGCTCCGCCAACAACGATCCCTAACTCAAATCGACTCGATTCAGTCATTGCGAACGGAGGGACAGTGTGGTTGCTGCGAGGCGCGCTCCCCGTGTAACGAAGGACGGTGTCGCACTGTTGCCGGGGTACATTGCACTTCTTTCAACTCATGGTGGCTTCTTCCGCCCTCGTTGAGTGAGCGTTGGCTCTGCGAGACATCGCTCCCTTTCGCGGCTTCGATCTTTCTAAGTACAGTGTCAGCCTTTAGACTGAGCTTGAACGCGAACCAATATCGCTCCTAAGCAGCGAGTACGAGCAAAGTGGAAAGCGAAAACGATCGAGAGCGGAGAGGGGTTCGCGCGTTTGCGCTCGACTTGCTCCTCTCCTCCTGCCAAAACCTCGATGCCTCTCTCGATTTCCTCCACCGTGACCCTCCGCAGCGGTGGTGCTTTGCCCCTCCTCGGCTTCGGTGCGTCCCCTGCTCTTCGCACTTCCGACAGCCGCTGACAGAGCTCCAGGCGTGTATCAATCGACCGCCGCCCTCACCTCCTCCACCTCTGCTCTCCAAGCCGGCTACCGGCATATCGACAGCGCTAGGATCTACCGCAACGAGGCGGAGGTCGCTGCGGCTGTGAGAGCGTGGAAGGAGGGAGGAGGTCAGGGGAGCGTGTGGTTGACTTCGAAGGTCACGGGGAAGGAGCACGGGACAGACAAGACTACAACGGCGGTGGAGGATAGTGTTGGGAAAGCGGGTAAGGAGGGGTTGAGCTGGGTGAGTTGCGGGAGTGGAAGTCGAATGAGGGGAGCTGATTCGGCGACTAGGATCTGTTCTTGCTTCATGATCCGACTGCTGGGCCCGTAAGGAGGCTGGAAGCGTGGAAGGTGCTCGAGCAGAAGGTCAAGGAGGGTAAGCTCAAGGCTATCGGGGTCAGCAACTTTGTCAGTCCTCGTCTCATTCCTCCTTCGCATTGCTGACGAGGTCTCTCTCACGCAGAGCGACGTTCACCTCAAGGAGTTCAAAGCTGCTGGCGTTGAGATTGCGCCAGAAGTTAACCAGGTACGTTCAGCTCTTCTACGTCGCCGCGAGTGCGAGATTGATCTCTCCCCTAGATCGAGTTGCATCCCTGGTGCCAGCAAAAGCCCATCGTCGATTACTGCCTAGCGGAAGGAATCGTGATTCAAGGTAGCTAATTCCATAATACGACGGCAGAGGCTGGCTGAGGACGAGCTCTTCGCAGCGTACTGCCCCCTCGTGCGAGGAGCTCTCTTCAACGATCCCGTTCTCCAGGCGATTTCAAAGCGAGTGCGTCTTTCCAGATCTCGCTCTTTCTCCGCTTAAGCCCTAACTGCTTCCCTCCCAGGTCTCCAAGACTCCCGCACAGGTCCTCATCCGCTGGAGTCTCCAGAAGGGCTATGGTGCGCTTCCTCGCTTCTCTCCTCGCTCGGTCTCTAACCCTCCCTACAGTGCCCCTTCCCAAATCCGACACTCCTTCTCGAATTGCCGAGAACGCAGACGTGTTTGACTTTGAGCTGGACGAGGAGGCAATGAGTGCGCTGGACGCTCTCGACGAGGGAGCAAAGGGAGCGTGTAGCTGGAACCCCGTCGCACACATCTAGAGCTGTGGAATCCATCCCATCGAAAGATCTCTCTTCTCCAGCTTTGCGATTGCAGCCTGCGCATCCCTCCCTCCCTAGCACTCCCCCTCCTCTCCCTCCTCGGCCCTCCTCAAGACCGCCTCGCCTTCCTCTTGAACGCCGACGCATTCCTCTTCAGCGTTCGCAGTCCCCTCGAAATGCTGTCGCAGAAGCTGCTGCCTGCGAACCACCGACTTTGTGAGCTTCCGAGCTGGTGCGCCAGACGATTCGCGCTCACAGCTCGCGTCGCTGACTTCGGTCGGGGTGCGCTGGTCTTTTGGAGGACGGGGAGGAGGAGCGCCGGGGTAGGTGGGAGGGTACTGCGTGGGGTGAGGTTGGGCTCTGCTGGACATCCTTGGGGGAGATGGGGAGAGTGGCGAATTAGGCGAGAGCCAAAGTCCGCGGGAGGAACAGCTCTTCTCCCTCTGAGGCTTCTCAAACTCTGGTAGTTTTCGCGAGGAAGTAGATCGAGGTGCACGCAGGTAGTTCATACTGCTGCTCCTCTGCCAATGCGCCAGCTGTACGCAAGAACCCGAGCAATCAACACCTTCCAAGCTCAGCAGAGTCCCGCTCCGCCCACCTCAATCGACAAGCACCTCCATCCCGCCCCACTCCAGCACCCTAAACCTCTCCTCCTCCCTCGCCTC
>JANGFH010000734.1:0-13820 GCA_025758715.1 Glaciozyma martinii | reverse complement strand
AGGAAGAAGATTGCTCGAGCAGGCAAGTTGAATTTTTGTCAAACATTTGGAACCTTGTCGTTTCTCTCCTCCCCCGTCCCATCAACCCTCCTCTCCCGTCGCTGGCTCCCCCTTCAGTCCCTTGGAACCTAGACTCGATTCTCTGTTACTCCTCAAGAGAAACATCTCTCTCGATTCAGCCTCACCGGACTGACTGCCTTTGCCTCCTCGCCGGCCTCTCTGAGGAGCCGGTACCCTAGACTCGCCCTCTACTCTGAGACTGGTGGTTCCTGCAATCAATCTGCAATTGAACTCCTCCTACTCAATCCCGCCTCACGAGGACTACCCTAGGCGCCACTTTCGACTAGCGACAACGCGAAAACGACCGTAGCTCGAGAGCCCAACCCTCACTAGCCCTCCACTGCCAGTCACATTCCAGCTGCGAGGATCCTCTCCCCGTTCTGCTGACTTGTTCCTCATAGTTCAGGATCACTCCATACACAAAGGGATCCTTCGTGGAGAATCCCAATCCGCCCTGCCGGTCAGGCCCCCATCCCAGTGCTCTGACCCTTCCTCCTTGATGAAGCCTCCTGCACGCGCGCAAGGTGAAGCTGGCAACCTCACCTCATCTATGTACCCCTCGATCTGTTCTAAGCCTGCCTCCTTACAAATCTAAACAGACGAGAATCCCCCGGATTAAGATTGGCCACCGACAAACTTCGCAAGACAGAACGAGGAGCCGGAGGCCGAGGGCCGGGATTCCTAGAAAAAGTCCCCAAGTCCAACTTTTGCCCTCCACCCTTTTCCTCCAAGCGACCTGTACCACTCGGAGAGCTCCATCCACGCCACACCATCGCTCCTCCGCACGTAAACCCCCGTCGCCCCCAGGCTCGCCCTCGCGCACTTGAACTTCCGCCGCCCTTGGCCAACCCGCTCTCAACCCTTCAACTCGAGTTCAGCTCTCCTGCGAATCTGGGGCGTCGCTGGAAGGTAGACTGCACGGCAGTTACGCCAGGAGGAACGGTGAGCAGGCCCCCAGTCGTCGCGGAGGCCACGGAAGCTGACGGAGTGCTCCAACTCGTCGCAGAAGATCTCACCGTCCAGCAAGCGGCGCAGGCCTGCTGAAGCGTGGAGCTGGGAGGGCGTCGTGGGGTTCTGCGCCGATCTCTGCTTGCTCTCCGACTCGTGGATCGCTCGCGCCGGCTGGTCTCTCCCCTCAACCTCCTCACTCGGCCTACAGCCTGGTACTCCAGCTCAGATCCAAGACCACTCCCTCAGGAAGCACTCTCAGCCCTACAGCATCCCAACTCGACGGCAGCGACCTTGAACGCTGTTTCGGACTCCGAATTTCATCAGGCTTGCTGACCCTTGGACGATCTTGAGCGGGTGGTGCCTCCCGCTTCTGGATCCGACCAGCCAAGACTTGCATTTGGGAGCGCCCAATCTCCGACTCTCCGGGCGTTGGTGCGTCGCCGAACGCTGCTGTTTGCCCAGGAACCTTTCTGGAGGAATAGCTGGGACCACGCACTCCACTGACTCGACCAACGATACCTGGAGCCTCTCTTGCTCCCTGCCTGACTCGAGATCGCGCCAAGTCCGCCCAAAACTGCCCCCAAAGCGTCATTCGCACCGGCCCTGCCGGTGTTGCTGACCTGCCCCCGCCGACTTTTCTCCTCCGAAGCAGCTCTAGCGTAAAGAGGTCTCATCGAGGCTTTTGCTCTTTCCCGTCTCCTCGCACCTGACACCTGCGCCGCTTCCCTCGCACACCTTCCCCCTCCCGCGACTGGAAGGCCCCCAGGACGCCCTCCCCCACCGCCTGATCGGATCCCGCCGCACGACTTCGTTGTTTTTTCGAGCCTCCACCTCCACCAATATGAACCCAGCAATCCCCCTCGCCACGTCCACTCCCGCCGACTTCTCCTCCACGACGGGCACCAAGGAGCGCGCCGACTCTGCCAGCTCCTCCGACGAAACTCGCGCCGGATCACAGGCGTCTGGACGCGATGGCGGCGCCGTCAACGTCAAGGAAGCCGAGGCGCAATTCGACGAGCTTCGCCGGCAGCTCACCCGCTCGAGCAGCCTCTACCGCACGCAGACCGGGCAGAAGGACTCGGAGAAGGAGGGAGACGACCACGAGGATTTCGATCTCCTCGAGTACATGAGGAGCAGTGCGGCCGAGCGAGGGCAGCACAACTTCAAGGAGAAGCACGTTGGAGTCATTTGGGACAAGCTGAGCGTTACTGGGGCTGGAGGAATGAAGGTGCGTTCCTGCCGTTGGTGCGCGGAAGATCGTGCGGAGCTAACGTTGGCCTTATCTCTCGCAGCTCTGGATCAGGACGTTCCCCGACGCCGTCAAGGAGTTCGTCTTCTCCCCCGTCTTCATGGCTATGAAGTACACTGGCGCATTCAAAATGACGCCCAAGAAGCTGCTTGAGGGTGGGTGGACCTGCTGACCCTTTCGCGCGTGTCGGGAGCTGATCTTCGCTCTCGCGCAGAGTTCGATGGGTCGGCACGACCTGGAGAGATGGTTCTCGTGCTCGGACGTCCTGGATCTGGGTGCGTTGGGGTTGTTTCGAGGGGAGGGAAGGGAGCTGACCACATTCGAGCAGATGCACCACCTTCCTCAAGACCATCACCAACCAGCGAGGTACGTCTTTCAACAACGAGCACGTGTACGACTCGTCACTAACTTTGACAACACAGGCGGATACATGTCGGTCGATGGCGACGTTTCTTACGGTGCGTTCCTGCTCCCGGAACTACACACTGCCGTGCTAAACCCACCCCCGATTCTAGGAGGAATCCCCGCCGCCGACATGGCCGAAAAGTACCGCGGAGAAGTCGTCTACAACCAGGAGGACGACGTCCACCACGCCACCTTGACCGTGGCTCAGACAATTCTGTTCGCTCTCAACACCAAGGTCCGTTCTCTCTTCGCGCTTGAGCTCGCCTGTTGCGCACGACTAACCCCACATCGCAGACACCCGGCAAGCTCCTTCCCAACGAGTCGCGCGCAGCGTTCAAGAGCCAAGTCCTCGAGCTCCTCCTCAAGATGCTCGGCATCTCGCACACCGCCAACACCCAAGTCGGATCCGCCTACGTCCGTGGAGTCTCTGGAGGAGAGCGCAAGCGTGTATCTATCGCTGAGATGGTGCGTGTCTTTCCTCGAACGAGTGAGCGAGTCGACGCTGACTGCGAGAACAGATGACGACGCGCGCGAGTGTTTGCTCTTGGGACAACTCGACTCGTGGACTCGACGCCAGTACCGCACTCGACTACGCCAAGAGCCTCAGGATCCTTACCGACGTCTTCCGGACCACGACTTTTGTTTCGCTCTACCAGGTCCATCCTTTGCTCTTCCTCGACTAGCATCGAAGCTAATCGACTCGCACGCAGGCTGGAGAGGGTATCTATGAACAGTTCGACAAGGTCCTGGTCATCGATGAAGGCCGCCAGGTCTACTTTGGCCCCGCGAAGGAGGCTCGCAACTACATGGTGCGTCTGGCCTGCCCATCGCTCGCCAGCACCGCACGAAGCTAACCACTTATCTTCTCGCTAGATCTCGCTGGGATTCGCCAACATGCCCCGCCAGACGACCGCAGATTATCTCACTGGATGCACCGATCCCAACGAGCGTCGCATCGCTGAAGGCCGCGACGAATCGAACGTTCCCACCACCCCCGAGGCTCTCGAAGCGGCGTACAAGGCGAGCGATATTCACAAGCGCATGCTCGTCGAGCGCGAGGAGTTTCGCAGCGTCATCGAGGCGGAGAACGGACGGCAGGAGGACTTTATTGAGGCGGTCAAGGACGACAAGAGGCGCGGAGTCAGCAACAAGAGCCCCTACACCGTCTCGTTCTACACCCAGGTCAAGGCTCTCACCGTTCGCCAGTGCGTTCTTTCGCTCTCGTCGTTGGAACCGTGTTTGACGAGTTGCGCGCGTGAACAGGGTGCAGCTCAAGATGCAGGACAAGCTTGGGATCTACACGTCGTTCATCACCGCGATCGCGATTGCCATCATCTGCGGCAGCGTGTATCTTCAGCTTCCCCAAAGCGCCGCCGGAGCCTTCACCCGAGGTTCGCCTTCCCAGCGATCTTCCTGTTCGACGCGTTTGCTGAACTCGCTCTCCGCAGGTGGAGTCATCTTCATCGCCATTCTCTTCAATGCCTTCCAGGCGTTCAACGAGCTCCCGACGCAGATGATGGGACGACCGATCATGTGGAAGCACCAAGGATTTACCTTCTACCGACCTTCCGCGCTCACGCTCGCCAGCACTTGCGCCGACGCGCCCTTCTCCTTCCTCCAGCTCATGCTCTTCTGTGTCATCGTGTACTTTGTGAGTCTCTTCCTCCCTCTCGACAAGCTCCGAGCTGACTTTCTGCGGCTTGACAGATGGCAGGGCTCGCCCCGGGAGCAGGAGCGTTCTTCACGTTCTACGCTGTCGTTTGCGCCGGGTTCTTTGCGCTCGCTGCGTTTTTTAGGCTGCTCGGCACGTTCTGTGAGTTGGTGGAGCAAGAGGAGCCGGCATTCGGTCGCTGACGCCCTTTTGACAGGCTCCAGCTACGACGTCGCTGCTCGCCTGGCCTCGGTTCTCATCACTGGGTGCGTTTCGCTCGCTCTTTGCAGGTTGGCGAGCACGGCTAATGGAAGCGCAGAATGATCTTGTACGGAGGCTACCTCATCCCCGTCTTCTCGATGAAGTGAGTTCTACTCCTCCCGCTGCGCACGCTCCGAGCTGATCTCTTGTGGCTCGACAGACGTTGGTTGTTCTGGATCTACTACATCAACCCTCTCAAGTCCGTCGCCTCCGCACCATTAACCCCACCGAGCTGATCCTGACCCCCTGCCCTGCCCTCCCCTCCCCCTACCCCTCCGCAGCTATGCCTTCAGCGCCGCTATGATGAACGAGTTCGGTCGGATCAACCTCGTTTGCGACGGATCGTACATCACGCCGTTCAACGTTGGAGGTATCACCAAATATCCCACTGCGCTCGGTCCGAATCAGGTCTGCACGCTTCCTGGATCCACGGCAGGAAATCCCGTCGTCCCTGGCTCGGACTACATCATGGCTGCGTTCGAGTACGATTCGGGAGGTGAGTAGGCTTCGAAGGTGCTTTGTTCCGTTCCCCGTACTCATTCTTTGTCGCCTCGCAGACGTGTGGCGCAACTTTGCGATCACCATCGCATTCTTCATCGGTTTCAACGTCGTGCAGGCTTGGGCGGTCGAGAAGTTCAGGCATGGCGCTGATGCACCTGTACGTTCTCCCCTTTGTCCGTTTTGACGCACGGACTGATCGCTCTCTTCGCAGCAAATCAACGTCTTTGCTCGCGAGAACGCCGAGACCAAGGTCCTCAACGAGGAGCTCCAGAAGAACAAGTCGGCGTTCCGCAAGGGCGAGACGACCCAGGACCTCAGCAACCTCATCAACACGCGCAAGCCATTCACTTGGGAAGCTCTCAAGTGCGTTCTTACTCGACGACTTTGCTTGGAGCACTGCTAACCTCCTGTGAACCCTAGCTACACCGTCCCTGTCCCCGGCGGCCACCGTCAGCTCCTCAACGAAGTGTACGGCTACGTCAAACCTGGCGAGTTTTCTCGTGCGCTGTTCATCCCTTCCTCTGCTAATGCAACCGCAGGAACTCTTACCGCGCTCATGGGAGCTTCGGGAGCTGGCAAGACCACTTTGCTCGTGCGTTCCGTTCTCCGCGCCCTCGACGCCGTGTGCTGAATTTTGCGACCTGCAGGACGTCCTCGCGAACCGCAAGACGACCGGAGTCATCGACGGCAACGTGCTCATCGACGGACGCAAGATCGGCAGGGACTTCCAGCGTGGAACGGCCTACGTCGAGCAACAGGACACCCACGAGCACACCGCCACCGTTCGCGAAGCCTTCAGGTTCTCTGCCTACCTTCGTCAGCCCCCGAGCGTTCCCAAGGAGGAGAAGGATCGCTACGTACGTCGCTGCTCGCTTCCTGCGCGCCGACAAACACTAACGATTCTCGCACAGGTCGAGGAGGTCATTCAGCTTCTTGAGCTCGAGGACCTCGCCGATTCGATCATTGGCTTCCCTGGATTCGGTCTCGGTGAGTTCTTGAGCCTACTCTTGCGTCGAGCGTCGCTGACGGGCACTACGCTCAGGTGTCGAGGCTCGCAAGAGGGTCACTATCGGTGTCGAGCTCGCTTCCAAGCCTCAGCTCCTCCTCTTCCTCGACGAGCCCACTTCTGGACTCGACGGTCAATCCGCCTTCAACATCGTTCGCTTCCTCCGCAAGCTCGCTTCCGCAGGCCAAGCCATCCTTGTCACCGTCCACCAGCCGTGTGTCGCTCGCTTTCCGACCTCAATCCGTTTGCTCACTCCTTCCTTGCAGTAACTCTCTCCTCTTCGAGCACTTTGATCGCCTCCTCCTCCTCAAGGGCGGAGGACGCTGCGTCTACTTTGGCGACATCGGCAAGGACAGCAACGTCATTCGCTCCTACTTCGCTAAGAACGGGGCTCACTGCCCCGAGAACGCCAACCCCGCCGAGTGTGAGTTTACTTCGCCGAGGCTTCCAAGACTCGGTACTGACGAGCTTCGCAGACATGCTCGAGGCTATCGGAGCTGGATCTCGTCGCATGGTCGGTAAGAAGGACTGGGCCGACCTCTGGCTCGAGTCGCAGGAGCTCGTCCAAGTCAAGGCTGAGATTGAGGAGCTCAAGAAGGAGGGACTCTCGCACGTCGAGGATTCGGATGCTCATCTTCAAAGCGAATGTGCGTTCCTCGACCATCGCAACCTTAGCGGACTTTCTGATCCTCCCAGCGCAGACGCTACCTCCTTCGTCGTCCAGCTGCGTGTCGTCGCTGAGCGCACTATCCTGTCCTTCTGGCGCAACCCAGACTACGTGAGGCGTTCTCTTGCACCGCTCTGAGCCGCAACTGACGTTCCCTTCGACGCAGGGATTCACCCGCCTCTTCAACCACATCTCCATCGCCCTCTTCGTCGGACTCACGTTCCTTAACCTCGACAACAGCCTTCTTTCACTCCAGTACCGCGTTTTTGCGATCTTCTTCGTCACCGTGCGTCTAACCCTCCTCGAATCCCTCCGACTTCTGGATCTCACGATTCCTCTCTTTCCCCAGGTTCTCCCAGCCATCGTTATCAGCCAGGTTGAGCCCACCTTCATCATGGGAGTACGTCCTGCCCAGCCCCGAGACGAGTCCCCCAAGCTGATCCGATTCTAGCGCAACATCTTCATCAGGGAGTCGTCGTCGAAGATGTACTCGCAGATCGTCTTTGCCTTGGCCCAGCTCGCCGCCGAAGTACGTTCTCTACGCAAGAGTGTCCCTACTGCTCATGGCTAACGCGCACCCTTCTCCAAGATGCCTTACAGCATCCTGTGCGCCGTCGCCTTCTACCTCCTTGTAAGCACCTCCTCTCTCGCGCCACGACGTCGCTGACTCACCTTGTTCTCAGTTCCATTTCCCCATGGGCTTCAACATGGAACCCTCGCGCGCCGGCTACCAGTTCTTCATCATCCTCATCACCGAGGTGCGTTTCTTCTTTCTCTCACCCACTTCGTCGCTGACCCTTCGTCTACCACCGCAGCTCTTCGCAGTCACTCTTGGACAGGCAGTTGCCGCACTCTCGCCCACCATCTTCATCGCCGCGATGCAGAACCCGTTCCTCCTCGTCATCGTGAGCATTCGACCCGTGTAGCCACCAGTCTAGACTACTGATGCTGCCGCTGCTCTAGTTCTCGCTGTTCTGCGGAGTGACCATCCCCAAGGACAGCTTACCTCGTTTCTGGTCTGTGTGGATGTACGAGCTAGGTGCGTCGGTGTCGTTTTTGTTGTGTGGTGCGCGCTGACGGCTCCTCCGCAAACAGATCCCTTCACTCGCTTGATCTCTGGAATGGTCTCGACCGAGCTTCGCAAGTTCCTTCGTCACCCTCAACACAACCCAGGCTGATGGCTCTCCGCCTTGCAGACCAGCTCCCCGTCCAGTGCCTCGAGCGCGAGTTCGCCACGTTCGAGCCTCCTCTCGGTCAAACTTGTCAGGAGTGGGCCGGCGACTTCATCGCTCTCGCAGGTGGCTATCTCCAAGACGGCAGCCTCACGTCGGCGTGCAAGTACTGCCAGGTTTGTCCCCTTTGTTCGATCGATTCGACGACGAGCTGACGGAACTCTCGTAGTTCGCCACCGGGGACGAGTTCTACTCGACTCTCAACATTGATTTCTCTACCCGCTGGCGAGATCTTGGCATCCTCATCGCGTTCACCGTCTTCAACGCGATCGTTTGCCTTATCGCATCGCGGTTCCTGGTACGTCTCACTTGCTCGAGAGCTAGATCCGCTCGCTGACCCCTCGCTCTTCAGAAATACTCGAAGCGTTAGAGCCCTACCTCTCGAAGCAACCCCTCCCTCCCATAGACTACGCAATAGATTCCCTTGTTACCACCAACACGTTTCGGAGGGAGAGAGAGAGAGCGACGAGAGTCCAACAAACCGCCAAGCGAGCCATCGTCCTCCGCAGTCACTTCTCTCCAGCTCGCGCACAGAGACGAGAGTTTGGATCCCAACTTCGTGTTGTTACATCTGAGGGACCGTTCTATCAAAGTCGTAGCCCTTGGGCAACCTCGGGACCTTGGCCGCCCTCGGCACCTTGACCGCCTTGCTCCTCAACTTCTCGACCCTCTTCGCCTCCCTCCTCAACCTCGTCTCCCGCTTACTCCCCTCCTTCTTAATCCACCCAATTCCCCCATGCGCAGCTCTCGCAATGACGTCGCTCGCCTCGCCCTTGTTCAAACTCTCCACCTCGACCCTCTCCTCCCACTCCTTCCCAACCCAAACTCCCTCAATCGTCGTCCCTCCCTCCTTGGCCAACTTGCGCAAAATCCGCTCCTGCTGCGCTTCGCTCGAAGGGGCCCACCGCCACGAGGCGTCCCGACGAAAGTTCATGCCTTGGAGATCTTGGTCGTGCGTTACGCGAGCGTCGGCTGTGCGGATGAGGGTTTCGAGGTTTGTGTGAGAGCCGATAGAGATGGGACGGGCGACGGGGGAGAAGCCAATGTCGGAGAAGGAGGGACGACGGTGGTGGAGGTTTGCGTGGTAGGTTCCTGCCGGGGAGGGAACTTTAGCCAGCGCGGAGAGAGAGGAAGGAGGAGGACGTACGACGACCGTTCTCGGTGGTCGAGAGGATCTTGACGTATCCCTTGCCGAGCAGCTCGAGAACGTACGAATCGTTCCCGATCCCAAGCCACGAGAACCGCGAAAACTCCGAGACGTACTTTGGGTCGTCCGAGTCCCTGGAGCTCCCGACGAAATCGAAGATGTTGTGCTCGATGTACGTGATCGGACTCGCGACAGGGTGGAGGACGGCAGCAGCTTCTTGAGCCAGCTTCGCTTCGAGAGCAGCTGCAGCCTCCGCAGCGTCGCAGAGCTCCCCGGTAGTTTGTTCTGCAAACGAGGAGGTCCATTAGCTACAAGCTCGTCTTTCGCGGAGAGGGAAGAACGCACTTTCGATGACCATGGCCGGATCGAGGCCGAAGAGCGTAGGAGTGCAGACGATTCCGCGCGTCGAGTTCCCAACGAGGTCGACGATGAGGCAGTTGTCCTTTCCAGTCCAGGGCGAGAGTCGTAGCCCACGTCCCATCATCTGGAGGAAGAGGTTCATGCTCTTTGTCGGTCGAGCGAGGAGAACGCAGTCGATCCCGGGAAAGTCGGCGCCTTCGGTCAGGATTCCTGCATGGGGGTTCTCGCTAAGCGAGAGCGGAAAAGATGGATGCAAAGAGCGAACCGCAGTTGACGAGAACGGGAAATTCCTGCGCGCGGAACGCTCTGAGCGTCTCCGCTCGCTCGGAGGCCTTGGAGCCTTGATGAACGAAGCGGGCATCGATTCCGAGGGCACGGAAGGCGTTCGTGAGGGAGATGATGTGGCGGATATTGACAGCAAAGACGAGCGTCGACTTGCGATTCTCTGCGTTTGCTCCATGAGTTCCTCGGCGACAAGAGGGGAAGAAGAGGACGCACGAGCTTTCTCAAACCACGCCAAGATGGCGAGATCGTTCACCTCCTTCTTGTCGACTGCTTCCGCTAAACCAGCCGGCGAGAAGTCGCCCTTGTCCGTGAGCTTGACCGACTCGAGATCCAGTGCGTCGCCGAGCTGAATCGTCGTAAACTGCAGCGTCGAGAGCCTGCACCGACCCCATCAGCTCCCTCTCCAACTCAACGCGCGCAAGGAACAAGGGCTCACCATCCCGCTTTGATCATATCGAGCCACTCGACATGCCACGCGATCGTCTCAAAGATCTTGCCCAGCGCCAGACCATCCGCTCGTCCAAACGTCGCCGTAAATCCAACAATCGGCACGCACACTCTCCCCCCTTCATCGACTACCGCTTCAACCGGCTCGTCTCTCCGAGGAGGGTCGAGCGTGTGCGCCGAAGTGGACGGCGAGTCTCGGTGAGCGACTGAGCGCGGGGAGACTTCGTCGAGCGCGGGAGAGGAATGGTGGATGCGCGAGTCGAAGTGGGCAAGGATGGAGATGTAGGACTTGGCGGCGGCGTGGTGAGCCTGGAAAGGGAGGAGGGTCAGGAGAGAGAAAGGAGGGCGAGGCGGGAAGACGCACTTCGTCGACGATAACAAGTTTGAAGGTGCTGGGGTCGAACTTTTGCAGTCGTGCGAGATCTCCATGTGCGAGTGTCTGCGTGATGAGTTAGCCAGACCCTGCTAGTCCAGGCTGGGCCTCGGTGCGAACCTGGTAGGTCGCCACAGTCACATCTGCTCGACCGGAAGCAACGTTCTTGGAGCCCTGCTCGATCTCGACAGTCTGCGACACTATCAGCTACAGCTTCTCGATTCTGTACGCTCGAACCGTACTCACCAGGTGAGGCCACGTCCGTCGCACCGTGTCGGCCGCCTGCTTCGCGAGCTCAATCGACCCAACGAGGATGAGTACGCGATGCGCCGCGCTACAAGTCGAGGGATTAATCCGCGGTGGTATCCTGTCAATGAGCTGCGTGAACACTGCCTGCACAAGAGCATCAGCTTGCTTCTCGCGAGTGAGAGAGCTCCGCCAGCCTTACCGTCTTGCCGCTGCCTGGAACCGCCTCGTTAGCTCTCCGCGTCCTGCCCAATCCCAATCCCAAACGCGACTCACCTGTAGGAGCACTGACGCCAATCCGCGAGAACCCATCCCTCAGCGTCTGCAAGACTGCCTCAACGCACTCCGCCTGATACGGCCTCAGCTTGAACGCCTGCGTCCCCGTCTCTGGCTTTGCCACCCAAGGCAGATCTTCCTCCACCTCCTCCTCCATCTCAGCCTCAATCTCCTCCATCGTGAGCTCCTCCAGCTCCGCTCCAAGAAGAGCTCCATCGACGAGCTGAAGAGCTGCCCGGGCTCGACAGGGGCTCGCGTGGAGGAATCGCGCGGCGGGTCGAGTGGCGCAGCAGCGGGGAGGTCGGAGAGCTAGAGGAGAGGCGGCGACGTGGAGGGCAGGGACAAAGGTGGAGGGTCGACGCGCTGCTAGACGAAGGGAGCCGAACGGCCTGATCATTCGCTTTCGAAGGGCTGCGTTTGCTGGGAGTGGGCTGCTGGCTGGCGAGTCCGCTGGTGAGTGCACTGGGGTCGGCGCTTGAGGTGCTGCTGGTCTGAGGGAGACAGCGCCGCCAACTCGAAACGCGCCTGTTCCTCTTGCCTTCCTCCACTTCGCCTGGATGGGCCAAGGACGCTGGCCCCGCTCTCAGTACGTGAACAGAGCAGAGGATCCAGCTGCTGGGGACTTGAAGCTGACGCCTCTCGCAGAGCTAAACCGAACGGCGAACGTGCTCCTTTGTCCTCCACCTGCTTGTAGGCTCGACCGTCCTCCTCCAGGCTCCTTCGCCGCCCACCTCCCGAACGACACCAGGCTTGACCTGCTACCAAATCTGCTTCCTAGCAACTTCGGGATGTTACGGTCCTGCGGTGGACTCGACGCGTCGACGCCGGCGTTCGCATGTCTTTTCTCCACAGCTGCTCGCGCGCCAGGCTTGGAGGGAATGTACAAGATGCCCCGTGGAGTGGTTTGATCTCTTCTCGAGAGGCGGAGCACGAGGCGCGCTGGCAGCCCCAGCCTTGGTTTTGCGCTGATCGCCGACCGAGGCTGACTTCCTCCTTGCGACTGCTCTGAGAAGAGTCTCCTCGCGCACAGCTTCTCCACCCTCCTCAACAACACGCGCTATTCCTCTTCACAACGCTGAACAGCGGAGCTTCGCGAGAGGACGAAGGTCTGTGCTTCGCAGGACAAAGGGGGCGCTCGATTCGGACTCCTTGTCCTCGCGCCCCTCCCCCTCCGTCGTTCCTCTTCTTCCGCTTCTCAATTCCACTGCTCACCTCCTTCGTACGATCCGCACCTCTTTCGACTCGACCTCCGGCAGGCTCCTTAGCGCAGGTTCGCACCCCCCTCCACCCTCTCCCCACCCACATCAATGCCTCTCCTCTCGCCGCACCATCTCCGACTCCTCACCTTCACCCTCCTGAACCTAATCTGTCTCCTCACCATCTCAGCCCTCCTCCTCGGCCTCACAGGCTCGTTCGTCTCCCTCGTCTCCCTCGTCTCCTCCCTCCAAATCCGCACCATCGATCTACGATCCACCAACCCCACAAAAGGCGGGTACTACGTCGATACGGATATTCCTACGGCGTCCGGAGGCGTCCTAGGGTTCGTACTGACGTACGTTTTGAATGGTGAGTCCTCATCGTGAGCGAGGGAGACGGAGCTGACGAGTCTTTGCAGTGCTCGTTCTTCTCCTCTGCCTGATCTCGGAGATGCCGCTTCCCGAGCCGCTGTATCTTTGGGTCCAACAGGGGTGGGAGTACGCCTTCAAGCCTTTCGGGGAGGAGAGTGGCGTCGGAGTCCTAGGAGCGATCATGCTCTGGCTGGGTTCGCAAGTGCTGGGAAGGCGGTACGTCTCAGCCTCCAGAAACCATGCGATTCGCGCTGATACCCCGAAGCAGGAATTCAGGATTTGTCCGCGTCGCAGGCTGGTTCCTCGTCGTCCTCGGCCTGCTCAACCTCCTCCTCGTCCGTCCCTCCCCTCTCCCCCTCGCACCTCCTAACAAACAAACCCCCCAGGGCCTCCTCATCCGCTCCAAAACCACCTACCACCGCTCTCTCACCCCCCCCCTCTCTTCTCCCCCCCCCCCCCCCCCCCCCCCTCCCCCCCCCCCCCCCCCCGCCNNCTACCACCGCTCTCTCACCCCGCTCCTCTCTTCTCCCCCCGACGAAGAATCCTCCCCGGCCACCATCATCGACCACCGCTCAGCGTGTGGGCTCCCGTTCTTCAATCGATTTTCGAGGAGGAGGAGTTTGTCGGTTTATAGTCAGGAGACGCGGAGGGTTGAGGAGACGGGAGGAGGGGGAGGAGGGAGATGGAGAGGTTGGGTCCGATGGTGCAGGTGGGGAGGTAGAGCGAGTCTAGTTCTGTGTTGACGCGGGGAACCAATTGTAGCTTTGTTTCCGATCCAAGAACGCAGCTGAGCGACACGAGAGATCGTACCAGCTCACTCGGAACAGCAGCGAGAAAGCAGAGCCCGGGCGCGTTGCGAGATCCAATCTCCCTCCCCCGTCGCTCGCCAGCAGTCCCTCTCGAGCATCCGCGCCACTCTCCACGCCTCGTGTTGGGGCAACTTCGTTTACAGCACTAGCACGCACGCTACAGGTGGGGGTGGGTTTTCGTTTTTCATTCGGGCGACGAGGGGGAGAACGAGCTCGTGTGAGGAAGGGAGTAGGGGAGTGTGGGCGAGAGCTGAGAGCGGGGAGGGTTTTGGTTTGATAGGGGTGTGAGTATGTAGAGGGGGGTTAAACGGAACGAAGAAGGAAGG
>JANGFH010000733.1:0-43345 GCA_025758715.1 Glaciozyma martinii | reverse complement strand
CGACGAGCTCCGGGACCCGTTCGCCGCGAGCGGGGCGGCACGAGCCCGTTGATCTCGAATTCGACGGCACCGACTTGGCGGGGTGATACGAGTGCGTGGAGGATGGAGGGGGAGGAGGTTGGGGTGGAGGGGGAGGAGGTTGGGCAGGGAATGGTCACCGGCGAAGGGGGCATTGAGAGCGAGGATCGAGGGATTTGCGCCGGGTCGCGAGGGTATTTTTATCGCTGGACGAGGTTGTAATGGTGGCGGGACCTGTCTTCGACTTCTGAGAGGTCGGCAGCCTGGAGAGGAGGAGAATCGCGAAAGCAGTGCTCGGCAGCGAGATTGGGTCGCTGAATCTTTCTCTTCCCCTCGCTCTCCACCCTTCCTGGCTTTGTTCTCTCGTTGAAAGCTCGCAAGAGCTGGCGAACCCAAACCCGGCGGTTGAGTGGAAGACCAAAATCCTCCCCAAGTCCCTCTCTCCCTCCCGCCATCACCTCGAATTTCGCCGTCAACGCGGTCGTCAAGATGGCCGAGGACGAGATGGACCAGGGGACGTTCGGCGAAGAGTTTGAGGACGAACTCGAGTTGTTGCCGGGTTGCGTTGCGCACGACGAAAAATGGAACCTCGCTCTCATGCAGCTGCTCGGGAGCTTCTTCCCGCAGGCGAGGGGGATCGATGGGCAGCTGTTGTCGGGGGAGGTGGAGGAGGATGGATGGGAGGTCTTTTCGACGGGTTCGGAGTCGGATGAGGAGGATTCAGAGGAGGAGTCTGATGAGTGGGAGGGCGACGACGACGAGGAGGAGGAGGAGGAGGGAGAGGGGAGCAGTGGAGAGGGGACCGACGCAGGTGACGGATTCTTGGAGGTTTGAGGGATTCTGGGGTGCAGTGGGCTTGGATTGCCTGGCAATAACTACTCATTCGAGCAATCTGGCGAACCTGGTTGTCGCCTGGAGGAAGAGTTGAGCAGCGTTGACCTCTCCTCAAGTCGAAGAAACTGCGACGACAGCGCGACAGCGTCTTCTCCTTCGCCCTCCCTCCTTTCTTTTGGCTTCTCTCCCCCACGCCAGTCCTTCGCTTCGCCTCTCCCTCCCTCCCTCCCGCCAACCAACCCCTGCGTCCTCCCCGTTCCCCTCCTTCCCCTCGCCGAACCTTCCTCTCCTACTCTTGCACCCACCTCGCCTCGACGGCCGCCTTCTCCAGCCGTTCCAGTACGATGGGGGCACGAGCCGCGCCTCCCAAATGTCGTGGCGACTGCAAGGGATGGCTCTCCAGGCGTATGAACCTGCGTCTCTTCAGTGCGCTTGTTTCTCAAGCTCTCACGTCGGGTCCCATTGTTAACGTTCCCCTTCCCAGATGCGGCTTGCGACGCGTACCAGCAAGCCAATGCACAGGACAGGCTTGCGGCGCCGTTCGATCCAGTACTCAACTCCAATCTCTTCCCCAACCAACGCTACGTCCCGACCTCCATCATCCCCTCAGGCCCAAACTCTTTCCGCGAGATCATCCAGTTCTCCAAGGGCTACGCGGTCGGCTTTGGGGTTCTGTTGACCCTGGCAGAGCGCCTCGTCTTCTCCCGACACGGCGTCTTCCCCTCCGCTCTCGAGCTTGACAAGCACCTCTCCGACCTAACCTCGAAAGGTGCTGGTGCCCCGAAGCGGAAGGCGTGGCGCGATTTCCACAGGGCAGGAGGCCGTTCGCATCACGTTCTCGCGGCGGTTGTGGGAGTGGCAGAGGCGGGCGAGGCGGAGGCGCGGGCAGTGTCAGCAGGCAGGGACTCGTCGAGGGTTCCTGGGTGCGCCTTGCACGACGAGTTCAAGAGGGTCAGGAGGGTGCTGCTAGGGAAGGATGAGACCAATGTGCGCAAGTGTGTCGACGACTGGCTGTCCCTGAGGATGCTCTTCTTCCTCACGAGTGCGTCCCTCCCTTTGCTTCCCTTGCGAGCTTTCGGGAGCTGATCTTTCCCCCCCGTCGCAGCCACCGCCGAAGAGTCTGCCGAAATCACCTTCAATTCAGGCGACCACTGGGACTCGTCGCAGCCCATCGACGACTTTGCCTTCTACCTGGCCGACGCGGTCCCTCCCTCGGTCATCCCCGACTCTCCTCCTCTCCTCCGCGCATTCGTCAAGGGTTGGTCCTTCGCCTTCTCAGCCATTCACTACCTCCTCCTCAACTCGGACACGCTCCCCACCCTCGCGATCCTCGAAGCCTACCTCGCAACCCTCGTCGCGCGAACCGCACCTCGCCTCCCCACCGCGACGGGGAGCAAGCTCTCGCATTATCGCACCTTTGTCGCCGCTGGAGGGACGGCGGAGATGGCACTTGCGGCCGTCATCAAGCAGGCCGAGATCGAGGACAAGGAGGGGACGTTCGACGTCCTGTACGCGTTTGAGCTCTAGGAGTACGAAAAGTGCTCGAAGCACGACGGGGGCTGGAAGCGGATGGAGGAGGAGCTGCTGGTGAGAGGGGCAAAGGTCAAGAGGTCGGAGTGGCGGAGCGTTAGGCGCGAGTTGGAAGCGGCTGCGGCGAACGTCGACGAGTGCGAGTGCTGGAACGGCTGGTTCTCGGCGCAGACCTCCAACATCCTCAGGAGTGAGTCTCCAGTCCCTTCCTTACTTCCTTGTTTCCCTCCTAACCTGCCACTCCTCTTTGCAGTACTTGCTTTGAAGGCACACAAGTCCCTCGTCGACCAAGTCGCTTACTTCACCGCCAACCCAGCAACGCAGCGACGGGACCATTTCCACCTCTGCCAATACGTCCCTCGTCTCCTGGTCTCGAATCGACCCGCACACGAGCTCAGGACCTTCATCCTCGGCTACTCGTACGGCCTCAGCGTCGTCTCCTCCCTCTTCGCCCTCCCGACTCCCCCGTCCCTCGAATCGCTCGCAGCCGCCCTCGACCGCATTAGCAAGGGAACTCAACTGCATACCGCGACGGGATGTACCCTCGTCGACTACCTCGTGTACTCGAACATGGGCGGACGACCAGAGTACCTCCTCAACGCCGTACTCGGGTTCGCCGACCAATGGGCCCTTGCAAAGATCCCAGGGATCGAGGCGGGCGATTACGATTATTGGGCGCGGTTGGGGGTCGAGGTGGATGGGGAGGTGGCGGCGTGTAGGACGCACGATGGGGTTCATTGGGAGCAGAGAGGGTTGCTCGAGCTGCTGGGCAACTATGTGCTGGATTCGAGGAGGCAGGGTGGGAGACGACAGGGAGCGCTCGAGGAGCCTTCAGACTGGTCAGAGGAGGAGAAAGAGTAGAGAGGGTCGACGTCCTCGAAATGACGAGTACGAATCAATAACAAAACCCTGGTGCCTTGCATTACGCGATGCGAAAAAACGATTCCTCCCTCCTCCTCTCACAACGTCCGTCTGCCCTCCCTGTCCCAAATTCAACATTCGACAACAACTTCCCCTCCTATCGTCCCCCAGCAGCCTTGGGCGGTACCGCGCCCGTCCCCTTCGGTCCAGCCTTGTACGCTCCCGCCTTGGGCTGCGCCGGTACTGGTCCTGGAGGAGGAGAGATGGGAGGATTGCTCCCTGCGTCCTTCTTGACGGCCTCGAAGACGCTGCCGAGGATCCCGATCGCGACGGCGCGCTTGCGGAGCTCGGGGACGGGAACGTCTTCCGAGAGGATGCGGTCGCAGACTTCTCGAATAACGGATTCGACTTCGAGTTTGGCACCCTGTGGATGAGGGGTGTTAGTGGGGGGAAGGAGGAGGGGAGGGAGAGGGAACGGACCTTGAAGAGCGCGTTGAGACCCATTTGCGCGGCCTTGTCCTCGAGCTTCTTCTTTTCCTCGTCGGAAAGACCGCTCTTCTCGGCTGCTGAGAGAGCTTCGAAGACGTCCTTGAGTGCGTAGGCTGCGTAGAAATGGGCGTGAGTGGAGCTCGGCCGAGCGAGCAAGAGGAGCGACGCACCGGAACGAACGGTCGACACGGTCTCGCTGAGGATGTGCGCCGTCGATTTGGCAGAGTGGAACCATCCTCCCAGACCGAATGGAATCGGACCCGTAGAGGCGAGATAGTGCCTGCGACGTGCGTTAGCTCCCCCCTCCCCCAAGCTCGACGACGAGAAACGACTCACTTGGACTTGCTCGAGTAAACGAATCCCACAGTCTGAAGCAGTTCCACTCCGTAGCTCTCCTGCTTCAGCTCCTCCGCCTCGATCGTCCACATCGTCCTGACCCCATTCGCAATCTGCTCGTCCTCCTCCCCTCGCGCCTGCTCCGTAAACAACGCCAACTTGCTCCTCAACCGCTCCATCAATCCCAGCACTCGCGCTTCCCGCACCCGCGCCTTCTCCTCGGAGACCTTCTTCTCCAACGCCTCCTTCGCAGCCTTCTTCCGCGCAGCGGCTTCCTCCTGCTCGGGCGTGAGAACGGGCTTGACGATCACCGTCTTGGTCTTCCCGTTCGCAGTAACGACCGTCGTTGAAGTTGACGCTGCTGGCTCCTCCTCGTCGTCCTCGTCTCCCTGCATCGCGCTCTTCATCTCCGTCCCGAGGCTGATGGTTCCAATGATGTCCTGCACGAGCCTGGATTCAGCTCCACCTCCCCCCTCCAAGCAGGGAAGAACGCACCTGGAATCGCTCGCCGCCAAAGAGCTGAGAGAAGATCGCTTCGGGGTCGACCATGCTGTCGTCGCTCTGGCCGTCGCCCTTGCCCTTGCCGAACTCGTTGTAGGCGTGCCGGAGACCAGGGTCGGATAGAGTCGTGTACGCTATCGCAATCTCCTTGAAGCGTTCGCCTGCGCGCAGGGTTCAGCCAGGACCTTGGAGCAGGAAACGAGGAGGGACCGTACCAGCTGAAGGGTCGTCTGGGTTCTTGTCCGGGTGGAACTTGATCGCGAGTCGGCGGTAGGCCTTCTTGACCTCTTCGGTCGTGCAAGTCACAGGCAGTCCCATCAGCTCGTAGTAGCCCATATCCAGCGGCCGCTCATCTGCATCATCCACCCGCGTCAGCTCCCTCCTCCCCCTCTCCTCCAGCTCAAACTCACCAGTGCCGATCCTCCGCTTCCCGCTGGCCTTGGACTTTGGTGGCCGAATGATCCAGGTGTCCTTGCAGGCGACGCAGCGGACGTTGAAAGGTTCGTCGGAGGGAGAGGAGGTTGGAGGGAGGTATTCGACTGAAGCCCGGCAGTGAACGCAGCTGGCTTGAACGTAGGGCTCCTTCAGTCGCGAAGTGACTGTGATCGTTGGCGCCGACATTCCTGAAGCAGCTGGAGCGATCTGCTGTGGACGAAGCCAAGGGGAGAACCTCTGGCGTTTGAGCTCTTTCAGGTGCTCCTCTCCCTCCTCCACTCGCTCAAGATGGCGACTCAACACATTTACCAGCCCTCAGCCCAGGATCCCACCTCGTCCAGCAAGATCCAGACCACCATCTCTCCGATTACGGGCGCACCGCTCATCTCTCGCCCTCTCCTCCCCTCCCTGTCCGAGTTGGACGGCGCCGTCTCCTCCTCGCACGCTGCCTACCTCTCCTGGCGATTGGTTCCTCTCGCCGAGCGCAAGGCCATCATCGTCAAAGCCATCGACCACCTCGTATCGCTCGCCCCTGAGCTCGCCGAGGAGATTACGCTGCAGATGGGCCGGTTCGTTCTGCCTTCCTCGTTCCTTCTGCACGCGAGCTAACAATTGGTGGGAACGCAGACCGATTAGGTACGGCAAGGGCGAGATCGGAGGGTTCGAGGAGCGCGCGCGGTGGCTCGTTGGTGCGGCTGAGAAGGCGCTTGCGGATGAGAACGTGGACGAGGGTAGGCCTGCAGGGCTCAAGAGGGTTATTAGGAGGGCACCAGTGGGGGTTACGCTGCTCGTTGGAGCGTGGAACGTACGTCCTTTCCCTCCCCTCGGCGAGCGCGCTTATTGACCAAACCCCGCAGTTCCCTTGTGCGTTCTTTGTGGATCGTCGAGTCGGAACGCGCTGACGATGAGCAGATCTGATCCAGGTCAACGCGCTCATTCCCTCGCTGTTGGCGGGCAACTCGGTTCTCCTCAAGCCGTCGCCCCAGACCCCGCTGTGTGCGGAGCGCATCCTCGCGTCCCTCCTTCACGCTGGACTCCCCGCCGATGTCTGCCAGGTGCGTTCCACCCCTCTCCCCAGGCACAGTAGCTAAATACGAGCTCGCAGGTGCTCCACCTCACCCCGCCTCAAATGGACCACCTTGTCGCCCATCCCCTCGTCCCATTCGTCTCCTTCACCGGCTCCGTCGCGAATGGCCGACACGTCGAGAAAACCGCCGCTGCGTACGCTGGAACTGGATTCAAGAGTGTTGGACTCGAGCTGGGAGGGAAGGACGCCGCGTACGTTCGGGCTGGTGAGTCCTTTCCTGGGTTCCAAGGGAGGAAGGGAGCTGATGGTGGCGAAACAGATTCGGACCCTGCGTACGCTGCCGAGAACATCGTAGACGGAGCCTTCTTCAACTCGGGCCAAAGCTGCTGCGGCATCGAGCGAGTTTACGTTGCGGAATCGTACGTCCCGCCTCTCCCTCTGCTCGCTCCTCGCTGACCCTGTACTGCAGGATCTACGATGAGTTCGTCGCCTCGTTCGTCAAGTTTGTCAATGTGTGTCCTCCCCCTTTCTTTCAGTGCGAAGCTGGACTTACGAGGTGCAGGAATACACGCTCGGAGATCCTCGAGAGCAGGAGACGACTCTCGGACCTGTCGTCTCCCTCCGCTCAGCCGCCAACATCCGCGCCCATATTGCCGAAGCTCGTGCGTCGCTCCTTCTCCTGTGAGAAAGGCGAGCTAACTCCCCTCGCAACAGTTGCGAAAGGCGCCAAGGCTCTCATCAAGGAAGCCGACTTCCCGCTCGCAAAGGAGGGGACGACCTACCTCGCTCCTCAGGTGCTCGTCGATGTCGATCATTCGATGCGGGTCATGATGGAGGAGTCGTTTGGGCCGGTCGTCGGGATCATGAAGGTGCGTTCTCTCCTCTCCTCCCATCGCACTTCGGTCGAGTATTGGCTGTGTAGAAGCAGTTCTGATCCCTTGGAGCAGGTCAAGGATGACGCCGAAGCTCTCAAGCTCATCAACGACTCGCCGTACGGACTCACTGCGAGCGTGTGGACCAAGGACGAGGAGGCGTTTGGCAAGCTCGTGGACGAGATCGAGACGGGGACGGTCTTCATGAACAGGTGCGTTCTTCTTCCCTCGCTTTGGTGGAGGGGGACTGATGCTTTCTCACGATGCAGGTGCGATTACCTTGATCCTGCGCTTCCCTGGACTGGATTCAAGGACTCTGGGAGGGGGATCAGCCTCAGCCGGTATGGGTTTGATGCGGTTACGCGCGCGAAGAGTGTGCATGTGCGCGCGATTTAGATGGAGCAGTAGAGGAATTGTATCTGTTGGATAAGGGATTGGGTTGGATCTGGCACTGCTCCCTCTTTCGCCGCTCGTCGAACGCAGAAACTGACGAAGACGCCAAGATGCAGAAGTCGATCGCGGCTCGAAGCTCGCTCGCTTCGCACGTCTCGCTCGTGCTCCCCCTCCTCCACGCCCTTTCTATCCCTCTGCTTCCCTTCCTGCCTTTCGCCAACGTCGTCCTGGGGCTCCTCTCCTCAACGCGTGGCCACGCAGCACTTACCTACCGGACCTTCCCGCGCGCGAATGGCGTGCTCCTTTCGGTCTGAACTTTTTCTGCTCCCTGCTCTCTGCTCCTTTCGCTTTCGTGCTATTCTCCACGCCTTACTGAGATGGGAGCTTCAGTGGAGTACAGCGAGGAAGGAACTGTCCGGTCTTGGTTCCGTGGAACGCTTTTTCAGATTCTTTGCGTTGGAGGTATATCCTTCCTGGCGCCCGGACTCTGGTACGTCCCCGCTCGTATCCACCGCTCCAGAGGCTAAATTTGTTTCGCCAGGAACGCCACCAACTCGCTAGGAGCAGGAGGTGCCCTCCTTCCCTACCTCGTCAAGTAACCACACCTCCTCCGCTCGCTCCTCCTCCGGAACTGATCAGGATCTTCCCAGTGGCGCCAACTCGATCGTATTCGGTCTCATGGGACTCCTCTGCGTCCTCGCTCCCATCATCGTCAACAAGATCGGGGTCAAACGGACGTTGATCCTCGGCACGCTGGGGTGGGCACCTTACAGCGCTGCACTTTGTGAGTCCACCACAGCTGGGCGATCGAGTGCCTTCTGATGCGCGTAAGGAAGATCAGAATAATAGGTATGGCACCGAGTGGCCTGTTCTGTTCTGTGCCGTCATTTGCGGACTGTCGGCGGGGTTGTATTGGGCTAGCGAGGGTGCGATCGTCCTTGCCTATCCGTGAGTCTTTCCTCGCTCAAACCGAAGAAGAGCTGATACGGTTATACAGTGAGCACAAGAAGCGAGGGAGGTACCTGGCCATCTGGCTCGCGTTCAAGAACAGCGGCCAAGTGGTCGGCGGGTCCGTTCTGTCCTCCTCCTTCCTCTCGCTACCGCCACTAACTCTTTCCTACACAGCGCTATCAACCTTGGAATCAACTATCACCGCTCTACGGCTGGAAAAGTCTCCTACGTCACTCTCGTCGTCTTCCTCGCACTCCAGTGCCTCGGCCTGCCCCTCGCCTTCCTCATCTCCAACCCCGAGAAGGTTCAGAGGGAAGATGGCACGAAGGTCAAGGTAGAGAGTCAAACGAGTACGAGGGAGCAGTTGCGCATCTTGGGGAGGACGGTCGTGAGTAGGAAGATTGGGGTGTTGCTGCCGATCTTCTTTTGTGAGTTTCGTTCCGTTCTCTTGGTTCCTCTCTCTGTCTTTGGCATCTGGGGCTGTAAAAAGCTGACCTGACATCTTTGTTTCGCAGCGAGCTGGTTCTACTGGGGCTACGCGTCAACATTCCTCACTCTTTATTTCTCTGTAAGCGGTCCACTCCTTCTCTTCGCAACTCTGACTGACGATTCTTTCGCCAGGTTCGCGCTCGGGCACTGGCATCGTTCCTATCAGCCATCTCAGGAGTCCTCGCCACCACAGCTCTCGGATTCTTCCTAGACAACCAGCGTCTGTCGATCCGCGTGCGCTCCTTCTCCTCGCTCGGGGCAACACGTACTGATGCCGCGGTATGGGTAGACTCGAGCTCGCTGGGGAGCTGGGATTACGTTCTTCATCTTCTCGGGAATGCTCATCTGGGCACTCGTCGTCCAGCATGGTTTCTTGCACAACCCGCCGGGGAAGCTCGACTGGGTTGACTCGAGGTTTGGGAAGGGGTTCGGTCTTTGTGCGTTCTTCCTCTTCCTTTTTCTCGTAGTTACTGAAGTGGCGCCGCAGATGTGATGCTCAACACGGCTGGCAACCTCGTGCAGAATTATCTAGTGCGTTTCTCGTCGCAAAGACTTTGTTCGCCTCGCTGACGCCGACTGCCACAGTACTGGGCTGTCGGATCCCTAGGCGATGGGACTTCCGAGCTCACTCGCTACGCCGGTCTTCTACGAGGAGTCGAGTCCTTTGGCCAATGCTGCGCCTTCGGGATCAGCAGCTCGTTCGTCCCTTCCTCTATTCTTCCCTCTCCTCGCTGACCTCCCGCCACAGCAAATTCAACCCTCTCTACACTGTCGTCATCAATGTCGTCTTCTGGAGCGTCTCGCTCCCTCCAGCGTTTATTTCGTTGAGCAAGATTGGGAGCGAGGGAGAACTGGGATTGAGGGGGAACGACAGTGGGGAGTTGAGCTCTGGGCAGGCGACGCCGGCGGAGAAGGTCGTTCTTCCTGTAGCTTAGAGGAACTTAGAGGCTCTGCATCAAAGGGAGGAGGAGGAAAATAATGATTTCGGTAGCGAGGTCCCAAGTCAACATGATCGCGCCGTGGAGTCAGGTGACTCTGCTTCTCCCACCTCTGCTAACTGTTCTCTTCGATCCCTTCTGTGCGGGAAGGCAATGACGCGTTTGAAAGGACAACGGGGACCGACTCACGTGGTGTTTGTCAATCTCAAGCTCCCCTCCTCTTGTCCTCCTCCATTCTTTCCCAGTCTTCAGCCATGTCCATTTTCCGCCGCAAATCCACCGCCAATCCAGTTGATACAACCACCACGCCTCGCCAAACCACACTCGGCCGCAAGACCCACAGCGGGAGTTCGACGAGCTCGAGCGGCGGCGGGATGCACCTGTTCTCGAGGTGGTTCGTTCTCCCCGACTCGCGTAGGAGGAAGAGCTGATCGCGTACGCAGGCAAGAAACGCTCTCGACGGCGCAGGGAAAGCTCAAAGTTGCTATCGCGGCTGAGAAGGCGGCTGATGAGGTGCGTGCGGTGGTGGGGTCGAGCGGGGAGGGAAGGAAGCTGATGTTTGCAACAGGCGCTTCTCAAGTCACGTTCAGCTACGAAAGCTGCGCGAGCAGAGATCGGCAAGCTCGAGAGCGAAGCGAGGGAGGAGTCGAAACTCGCGAAGATCAAGATGCAGATGGTGCGTCTTTGCTGCTTTCCAGTCTGCACGAGGAGTTGATGGAGGTTGCAGGCGAGCAAGATTCGGAAGGAGGGGGACAAGCTGTCGAGGCATTGAGTGGAGGGTTCGGGTGCGCGGGAGTTTCAAGCTGTTTGTTGTTTATGCGATTGCGTTTCAAAACAAGGCCAGGGACCAGCTCAGATCCCCTGCGTCAAAGTACCGTCTGCGCTTGTTCTCCTAGAGCTTTATATGGCTGCGTCGGGGCGAGAGCAGGGCAATGGAGCAGAGGAAGGGAGGTCGCTCGCCAGCCTGAGCGCGGGGCGAAACGAAGCAGTCCTCAAGCAGTACCAAGCCTGACGCGCGCAGGTACCGTTCTCTGAGAGCTTGCTGCTTTTGGATCACCGTGCGTGGTGGAAGGGGTGGTGCGAGAAGGGAAGAGGACGAGTCGACGCGTCGACGGTTGTCCTCCTCCTCAGGCTTCGGCTCGCGGCTGGTCTGCCTGCTCTCGAACTCCAGAAAGAATCGTACCAGCGATGGCAGAGCCTTTCACGATTCTCGTCAACGGCGGTGGGATGTGCGCCTTCCTGCTCCCACGTCCTGCTTGCTGTGTGCTCACCTTGTCGCCCACAGCGCCGGACTCGCCGTCGCGCAGGCCTTCCGCAAGATCAACAACCCTGTCATCAAGGTGATCGTCTTTGAGAAGCTCGCCGTCGAACCCTCCTTCCAGCTCTACCCCATCCACCTCTCTCCAAGCGGACGGACCTCCCTCATCTCCCTCCTCTCCCCCACCGCCTTCTCCTCCCTCGTCGCTCGCTCCTCCCCGCGTGGGATCACCCACGCTGGGATCCTGATCAGTGACACGAAGCTCAGGAGACTGTTTGGGCTCGAAAAATGGGAGGAGGAGTACCCGATTTTCGTGCTGAGGTGGGTGCTCAAGGAGGTGTTGGGGGAGGGAGTGGAGGAGAGGAGGGGGAAGAGGAGCGTGGGAGTGGAGGAGAACGAACTGAGGGGGAAGGTGCGGCTGCTGTTCGATGATGGGACTGTCGAGGAAGGGGATCTGCTCGTCGGTACGTGCTCCCTCTCTCTCTCTCGAGTGGTGCTGATTCGGAGCGTCGAAACAGGCGCAGAAGGCATCTCCTCCATCACCCGCTCCTATCTCCTCCCTTCTCTCCCACTCAAATCTCGCTCGCTCCCCTACCTCACCATCAACTTCAAACTCCGCTCCCCCTCGCTCCTCACCCCGCTCCTCCCGTCCCAAAACGGTCTCAACATGCTCCTCGGCACCACTTCCTACTCTCTCATCCTCGTTTGCATCACGGGCGAGGATGCGCAGAACGCGACGGAGATGGCGAGGGAGGACAGCGGGTTCACGTACGGGATTATGACGGTACCTTTCTTCGAGGGGTGGAAGGAGATGGGGGAAGAAGGGTGGAAGGAGATCTGCTTGGAGTATCTGAGGAGCGATGAAGCGGACGGAGCGATTGGGAAGGCGCTGGTCGAGGAATGGGTCAAAGGGACGGGTGGCTGTTGGGAGGTCGTTAGTGCTCTGGGAGAGGACAGGAACTGGACGAGCGAGCGATGTGTGCTGGTCGGGGATGCGTGCCATTTGATGCCACCTTTGTGAGTCCCTCCCTCGTCGGTCCTGCGAAGCTCGCTGACTCGGTTTCGCAGCGGTGGAGTCGGAGCCGCTTCAGGTCTCACCGACGCTGTCGACCTCGCTCACGCCGTCAGCTCCTCTTCTCGCTTCACTCCCTCCGGTCAGTTCTCTCCAACCTCCCTCCGCGCCCACTAAACCCATAGCAGGCCCATCTCTCGCTTCCGCCCTCGCCACATTCCGCACCTCGATGCTCAAACGCACGACCGCTCTCTCGGAAGACGCCGAACGCCGTCTTCTCCTCAGTCAAAAGAACGGATGGGGCGTCACGCTCCGGTGAGTTTCTTTCGCTTCCCTACCTGGAACGCTACTGATGAAGATGGACAAGGTGGGCGCTGATGAGGGTTATGGATCGGTGCTTGCCACTTGCGCTTTGGGTTTTGAGCAGGTGCGTAGGCGGGGAAGACGGGTGCGAAGAAGGGTGCTGATTACTCGATTGACAGGAAGAGGGAAGCTGCGGGAAGCTCGGGGTGAGGGAGGGAGTCGGTGTCGTCCTTGCTTGTTTTCTTTTCGCAATACCGTCCTTCTCGCAATCTAGCCTGTAATAGCCAGCTCCGACCTTTCGGGAGCATCAAGCTTCAAGGGGTTCCCAGCTGCAAGCAGAGCGAAACGTGATCCGGGGACGAAGGTACTGAATTGCGGAATGCAGAACTGCGAGAAGAAGCGACGTATTCAAAGGTAGCTGCACGGAAGCGTCAGTAAATTGGCGCTGGGAGAGGAGCTGTGAAAGAGAAAGACGCACATCGAGAGGGTGACGGGGTTGACCGAAGCGTCGAGCGTGAGGAGGTCCTCTGCGCACCACAACGTCAGCATTTCAGCACCGAGAGAAGAAACGAGAGACGAACCCTTGCAGAGGAAGTTGAGTGGCATCGCAACGAGGTGGCCGTGAACTTGGTCGAGCTTCTCCTGCGAGGATCGAGTTCGTGAGCTGGTGCGATTGAGCAAGAGGCGTGAAGACGAACCTTGATGAAGTGGACGTCCATATCGGGACGCGCGACGTGTCCAGGCTTCATCGGCGCCTGCGGAACGAAAGCTGTGGCGGAAGAGCATCAGCGAGGAGGATCACGTCTCAAAGCCACGACGCGAACGCACCCTGGTACTCCGCCCAAGTCTCGACGTCCTTCGAAGGAACCTGCAACAGCAAACTCAGCACTCGCAGCAGCGAGCGATGGAGCGAGAACGCACGCAGTGGAAGACCTCGTTGAACAGATCAGCGTTCTTCTCGGCGGTGCCCTTCCAGAGGTTCTCCGTGGCCTCGGACAGCGGGTCCTGGAGCTCCGAATCAGTACTAGCTTGATCGAACGCAAGGCAGCGAACGCACCATAACGAGCTCGTCTGCTTCGGACTGCGTGACGTCCGGGTTGGCGTTGCCGACCATCTTCATGAACGAAGTCACGTGCTCGTCACCGTGAGGAGGGCAGAACTGAGGCTCGACGAGGCTGCAAACCCCAAATCAGCATCGAGATCGCACGAAGAGCAAAGGAGGACGGACCCGAGGTGCTCCTTCCAGAGCTGGCGGCGGAGGGTGGCAGCGAAGCGAGACGCGATGTACTTTGCCAGACGAGGATTAGCTGGTTCGACGCAAGAAGAGTGAAAGAGGACGCACGGGTTCCCCGTTCATCCTCGACGGGATCATGTCGGTATCCTCCACCACCAGCGCAATCTCCGAGTCGTGATCGCCGACCTGCGAGCGGTCGTTGAGGTTCGCAGAGCCCATGATGACTCGGCGGTCGTCGACAATCATAAGCTGCAACGAGAAGGTCAGCCAAGCCCCAGAGAGGCTTCGAAGCGCGAACCTTGGTGTGGATGTAGAGCTCTGCGCCAAACCCAGATCAGCTCGCTCCACGAAACGACGAAATCGAAACCACGCACCCTCCGTCACGTACGCAAGCCTCTCGCTCGCCTCCGACCCATGCCACGGCTCATCAAGCAGCGATCCCGTCCCCTTGAGCGCATGGTGCGCAACCGAATCTACCACAACCTCGTCCGGCTCGGCTCCCTTCTCAAAGCGATGGATGATGTCCCATGCTTCGTCGAACGTCTTGGGGAGGTCGACGGTCACCGTCTGCGCCTCGCGGTCCGCCTTCATCTCGGGATCGCTCTTCGCTTTGCCGAGGTTCGCGCCTTCTCCTCCCTCTGCATGAACGGGCGTCAGCGAGGGTTCGCAAAGAGGGAGGACTGGGACGTACCGATTCCGAGCGCGAAGACGACGCTCTTGTTCTTCTCGAGCTCTTCCTCGAGAGCGTCAGAGCCGAGGAAGACGCTACGCGAAGGAAAGGACGTCAGTTGCGAACTCGCCGCGCAAAAACTCCGAAATCGACGCACCGAGCGAGAGCAGCCTGAGCGTGATCAAAGTCGATATCGCTCTTCTCCTCCATCCGCTTGAGACGCTCGGGGTCGTAGTTGATGCGATCGTACGAGCGAAGGTTGTAGAACGAGACGTAGTCGTGAGGGTTGAAGCCTTCCTTCTCGATGACCTCCATGATCGAGTTCCCACCGCGGCAGATGCCATTGTACGTCGCTCCCATGATGCAGAGCGTTCCCGAGTTTCCCTTGAGGTCGCCAGCGAATCCAGGAATGGCAGGAATGCTGCGAAGGGCTTTCGTCAGTACCTTCGCACGGAGCCCGAGCGAGAAGAGCGTACACGACGACGACCTTGAACTTCTTCCCCGCGCGAGCAGCAGTGAGGACGCGTTCGACGATAGCCTTGCCGATGAGGTTCTCGACGGGTCCCTTGCCTGCGAACAAGTCAGCGAGAAATCAGCGGTACCTTTCGCACCGAACGAGAGCGTACCGCCGGCGCCAGTAGAGGTGATGAAGAACTGATTTTCGATGAACACGCTGTGCGAAGCCTCCGCGATGAGCTGGCAGTAGGCGTTCATGATAGAGTGCTCCTTCAAGATCCCCTGCGAAACCTCCTCCTCAGCTCCCCTCGCTCTCGCAAGAGAAAGAAGACTTACCGAACTCCAATCCGCCGAGCTCCTGCAGACCTGCACCCTCATACCTCCCTTGGGCCCCAGTCCTCCGAACCGCGCGTGCCCACCTTCAGCTTCGGGAACAGCATGGTGCGTGAACTTGTTGCCGATCTCGGCAAAGTACGAAAGGTGCGGGTGCCTCGCGATCGCCTGCGCGGGCTGGTCGTCCTCCGAGATGATGTGTGGGAAGGCGAGAGGGAGGAAGCGGTCGTCGTGGTCGTATTTCTTCGCTCGGATGAAGTTCCAGCCTGCAGTCGACGAGACGTCAGTTCGTAGCTCGACGTCGAAGCGAGCAGCACGCACGCTCGACGAAGTGCTGCGCGATGTCCAACACGCTGCGAAAGAAAGGAGTCAACGCAATCGCGACCAAGGGGGAAGCAAAACGAACACGGGGCCGGCGAGCATCATGTGCGTATCGTGCCACGGCATGCGCGGGGTATCGAGGCGGCTCTGCTGGTTCGAAACCCTGCGATGCGTGGAGCATGGAGTGAGGGACGCAGAAAACGCGACAAAGGCACAACTCACCAATGATCGACGGCCTTGAAGTCGGCGACTCGAGCGTTGTTGTAGTCTTGACCGGCGAAGAGCCTGGAGGACCTATCAGCCAAACGCTTCGCAAGGAGGGGACGGGAGGCTCACGTGCGAGAGAAGTCGGCCGGGTGGACGTCTGCGATTGAGACGTCAGCGAGATTTCCGCAGGCAGGCAGGAGCGCGAGAGTTACCCGAAAGAGGGAAGGTGTGCGTATCCCATCGTCCGAAGCAGCTGTGGACCATTCATCAGCTCCAGTCGACCGAAAACGCCAAGCAGCTCGCGACGTACATGTCGAGTCCACCAACGCAAGCGATCGTGTTGTCGACGATGACGACCTTCTCGTGATGACTCCAGTAAAGCGTGATCTCTCCTCCGAGCTGTTCAAAGAGCCAGAGTTGGCAGCGACTCGAAGGAGGAGAAGGGAGAAAGGACGTACGTGGTCGGGGTGGCGCATGACGGCAATGTTCTCGTGCATGTCCTCGAGGTGATGCTTGGTGTGAGAGCTCGACATCGACATCGTCTGCGAGGCGAAAGCTGGTGAGAAACTCGTTTCGACTTGAATCAACGAACAGTCCGACATACCTGCGTTACCTCCTTGTAAACGACGATCATGATCTTGACGCCTTGCTTGGCCTTTTTCAAGAGCAGTCGGTCGAGACGGTACTGTGAGCGAGCGAAGCGTCAACGGTCGTCCCTAGTGATCGCAACTGCTCGCTCCTGCTCCAACGTTGCCTCCTCCCCTTCCCTCCACGCCGTCCGTACAAACAATTCTGCTGGAACCGGCCAGGAACTCACCTCCTCGTGTTTCGAAGGCGGGCGACGCAAGAAGAGCTCCGGGGTGAGCCACCAATCCTGCCGAAAGTCCCAAGTCAGAGGGACGAAGGGAGAGCGCTCGTGGTACGAACCAAGATGAAGATCGTCTCCTTCGCAGATTCGAGGAGCTCAGCGAGCGCGTAGAAGTAGTCGTGACCTGTGGACGACGGGCATCAGCGTCGTTGGTGGACCCGGACACGCCTGGTGTCCGGCAGCGTCGAGAGCGAGAGCAAGGCTCGTTTTGGCATAGGAAAAGAGGCTTACCGTCGATGTACCTATTTCGAAGAGCGAGAGGGCAGGTCAGCTTCCGCGCAGGCTACAGTTGAAGGGGAGAAGAGAGGGGTCCAAACAGCTCTGACCCTCCTCCTCGAAGCGGTCCTTCGCAACCAGCTCGCCCGCTTCCACCAGCGAATCCCCAAAGCCTCCATAGCATACCCCTCGCCCGCAGGTGACCCTCCATTCTCCTCGCAACGCCCCGATCCAGCACCCACACCACCGCGCCGTCTCCGGCTCTCCAGGCTCCTCCCCGTACCTCACAACAGCGCCGCACTCACCACTTGACCTCATTACCCTCCCGCTCACTCCCAAAGCTCTCAAACCTGCTCCAAGCGTCAGTCCCGCAAAGCCTGTCCCTCCCCGAACGCGCGCGCGAACCTGTGCTCCTTCGCGATGCCAGTTCTGATAGAATCGATCTCCTGCTCGTGCGCCTCGTCGTGCCGGTGGTTCGGGTTCAGCGTATCTGCCCAACCAAGCCGGATCAGCTGAGGCGCGACCTTGAGCGCAGTGAGGTCGAACACGCACAAAGAACGGACTCTTTGAGGCGTGCGACGTCACCAGGCAGGTCTTTGAGCTCCTTCTTGACGCGAGAGAGCGTGTTGGACCCTGGGAGCTCCTTGAGCTCCTTCTTGAGCGAGTCGGCGAAATTATGGAACATTGTTGCAGGCGTCGGAGGAGGCTCGAGGTTGAGGAGGGAGGTGCCCCTTCCCAAGTTCCCTCGCCGCCCCCTCCCCTCTCAAACTTGCCGCCGCGCCAGAACCCCACACTCGACACGACCTCCCTCTGGGTCGAGTCCCCCCTCCTTTTAAAGAGGAAAAAGGCAATGGAGACGTTCATGTTGCAGCAGAGATAAGCACGGTCGGAGTCACGCGCTGGGGCTGAGAGAGGGAGAGGAGGAGGAGGAAGGAGCGAGCTTGGAGTCGAGGCGGGTGATCTGCAAAATCACGATTCAGCAATCGAAGCCAAAGAACGCAGCGAGAGGAACCGAGAGGAACGCACGATGTTGATGATCTGCCTCGCAACAGGAGCGCGGTTCGTTGTCTTCATCGGCACGGCTCCAAGCTTCTTGATGATCTCCTCGAGCCGCTGCGCTGGGATCTCGCTCTCCATGAAGGTTTTGATGCTCCCTGCGAAGCTGAGTTAGCGAGGCCCGTCGAAAGGAAGGACCACCTACAGTCGGGAAACTCCTTGCGGTACTCCAGATCGACTTCACGATAAGGAAGTGAAGCTGGAGGATGGCGAGCTCAGACGAGGCCGAAAAGCAGGCTAGGGAGAACGTACTGTTCGTCGAGGGATCAGCATCGCGAAGCGCGTCGGCTGCGTTGCCGGCGTCAGCGACGAAGACGGCCGGAGAGGGAAGAGAGCGCACCTGTGACCAACCGCTCCCACTTCTGCTGGCACTGTTTCCTGGTGTGATTGGTTCCCTCGCAGATCTTGACCCAGGACGGGCGCTCATCGGGGTACTCGGCCTTGTTGTTGTGGAGAGTCGTCTCGTCGGCGTCGGTCCAGTGGAACTCATGGGGAACGCGCTTGTCTGCCGGACTAGATGTTAGCTTCCAGGGAAGGAGGGAGAGGAGAGGCACGCACCGAGTGAAAGATGGTGGGCCTCGTAGGCGCCTTCCGACCGCTTGGGCCAGCCCCTTTCCGCCATCTTGGACGGGATCATCCTGAAGCGGTAGGTTCCTTTGACAAGCTGGAGCTGCTGCAGGAATTCGACCTCCTCCTCGTCCTGCCAGAAGCAGCGGTCCGGGATGCAGCCCTCTGCAGGACGGAACGTTAGCTCTGGCAGGACGAGGAGGAGGAATAGGGACGTACCGAGAGTCGAGTAGTGCTTCTTGTAGGCCTTGTCGGTGCGAACGGGCCAGCCCGTCTCCTTCGCGATCGCTCGCATGATCTCAGGAACGGTCGTCCAGTGGTGCCCTCCTGCGATGCTCACTCGGTGAAGGAGCTCGGCGTCCTCCTCGGGCTTCCAGAAGCAGAGATCGAGGATGCGGTCGTCTGCGAGAGGGGTGAGCTTCGCAGCGAGGGGAGAGGGAGGAGAACGCACCGAGAGTCGAGTACATCGACTGGTAGGCCTCGTCGGTGCGAGCGGGCCAGCCCTTCTCCTTCGCGATCGCGCGCATGATCTCCGGTAGCTTGGTCCAGCGGTGAACGCTGACGAAGAGGAGGACCTGACGAGCGAGCTCCAGCTTCTCCTCGGGCTTCCAGAAGCAGAGGTCGGGGACGCGGTTGTCTGCGCGAGGGGTGGTCAGCTTCGCAGCGAGGGGAGAGGGAGGAGAACGCACCGAGAGTCGAGTACATCGACTGGTAGGCCTCGTCGGTGCGAGCGGGCCAGCCCTTCTCCTTCGCGATCGCGCGCATGATCTCCGGTAGCTTGGTCAAGCGGTGAACGCTGACGAAGAGGAGGACCTGACGAGTGAGCTCCAGCTTCTCCTCGGGCTTCCAGCGACGAGCGTAGTGAGGCTTCAAGGGCGGGGTGACCTTGGTAGGATCTGCGCGCGTCGTTAGCTACCCCAGTCTTTCCTACCTGCGAAAGAGCACGCACTCTCGAGCTTCTCCATCTGGACGAGCTCCTCCTCCGAGTATCCCAGCGAGGTCCCGATGGCCAGCACCACCGCCTTCGAGTAGTCCCTCGCATAGTACCTCCGTTCCAGAACCTGCCTTGCCGCCTGCGTCCCGAGCTCCCAGATCTTCGAAGGCGTGAGCTCGACCTCCTCGAACTCCTTGACGATGTCGGCGATGAAGTCGGCGGCGAACGCGCGATCGGACTCGCGCTCGTTGAGCAGGTCGAAAGCGAGGTCCGGTACCGACTCGAGGATCATCTTGAGCTCGAGGCTGTCGAGGTCCTGGAGGGTGAGGCTCGAGGAGAGAGGGAGGACATGATCCACGGGCAGGACCTTGTGGGCGAGGACGGGGTGAACGACGTAGCGGGAGTTGGCATGGCCGGAGGGAGTGATGAGAGAGGTGGGCTTTGGGAGCTTGACGATGTAGGGGTGGACGGGGAGGGAGGTAGGGGGGAGAGGAAGGGCTGCGTCGTCGACGTTAGCTCTGTGCCTGAACTAGAGCCTGCTGGATCTCACCTGACGCAGATCCTTCAGCACTCTCTCCCTCCTTCGACTCCACGTACGATCCTTCGATACGACCCTGGAAGCCAGTCCATCAGCTTCCCTTCTCCGGCGGCGACCTCAGCGCGACTCACCTCGACGTCCATCTCGACGTCCTCCTCCTTGTCGACCTCGACGTTCCCTCCCACGACCTCCTTCTTCCTCATCCCATTCTCGACCTGCAAGTTGAACCCCACCCCCGACTCGGACCCTCCTCCTCCTCCACCGATCTCACTCGACTCGAGAGCAGTCGACTTCTCCTCGACATCCAGCTCCATCCCGACTTCAACAGGCTTGTTGGAAGGGGTCTTGAGCGACTGTGGAGCACCAGTTAGCTCGAGCTGCGTCCCGCAGGCAGAGAGGGACTCACGGTGGCAGGAGAGAGCTCCTTCTTGGGCAGCGGGGCGATGAGGCGGGGAGGGTCGAGGGGAGGCTCGGCGAGGGATCTGTTGGTAGGGAGCGGTGCTGCAACTTGACCCCATCCCGTTGCTAGGAGCGCTTTGTAGCCCGCTATGCAATCCGAGATCAACGCGAGAGCGGGGAGAGGACGAGGGGTTGGAGCGGGAGGAGGACCGCTTCCCGAGGTGCTGCTAGAGCTCATCGTGGCGGTGGTGACTGCGTCCAAGAGTGTTCAAGGAGCGTAGTAAGCTAGGACGAGAGTTGGAGGAGACAGAGACGAGGGGAGGAGAACGAGCGAGCTGGTCGAGCAAGGAACGCGACTTGGCTCGACGTCCTCTGCCTCCTCCAACTCTCCCTCGCGATGGACGAACTCCAGACCCAGCAGCTCCCCACTCCAAAGTTCACGCAGGAGAACTACAAGTCCAAGCTCGAGGAGGTACGCCCAGTCGTCTCGCTCCGAGGTCGTCGAACCGCCACTAACTCCTTCCCTCTCGCAGTGCGCGTCGCAAGTCATCGCTACGCTCCGAGCAGCTCAGAGCAGCTGTCAGCTCTACGTGGAACTCCTCACGATCGGTCTTTCGCTGGGGGTTGCCGCCATCTTGAACGATCTCATCAAGGTGGTGGCGAGGAGGGGACGCAAGGCGGTTCCTGTTGAGACGGACGGGATGGAGGTGAGTAGCTTTGTGTGGGGGAAGGGTCCGCTAGCTCACTTCTGTTGGCTTTTCTCTCCAACGGTGCAGGTCGAGGAGGAGGTCGTCTCGTTGTTTGGAGTGGAGGAGCACCTGGGAACCGACATCAGCGAGGTGCGTTCCTCGTGCCGCGAGACTCCCCCGCTGATCTTACTCGCAGATTCAGCAAGGCCTTACAGAGTATATTGCTTTCAGCAAAATCATCCTCACCAAGGTCCTCGCCGTACTCGAGAAGTCCTCCTCCGACTCGACCATCATCAAGGCGGTCCTTCGCTCCCGGGTTTTCGCTGTCGTCTCTTCCAACGATGCTCAGACAGTCTCGACTGCTTTGGCTACCGCCCCTCGTCCTCCTCGAGCGGATCCTCTCGAGACGACAACGCGCAAGGCGGAGGGTGGGCTAGAGAAGGTGCGTTTCCGAAAGGCTGGGAGTGGCGTGGAAGGTCGCTAACAAACGTTCCTCGCAGGTCGAGAAGAAGAAGTATGCTCGTCCCGAAGCTCTCCCGGAGGCACTCAAGCAGCTTGCGATCGCCTTCGCCAAGCTGGAACTGGAGAACGGGCCTCTCACTGTCGTTCCGCACCGCGACGCTATCGTTCGGTGCGCCGCTACTCCCGTTTCCGTCTTGCAGAGCTGATTTTGAGCATTTGCAGCCGAGGGGGGGGGGCGAGGAGAGTTCGGAAGGCTGGGACAAGTTCACCGCCGTGCGCCCCTTCCTTTCTTTTGCCCGCTCCCGCCCCCATGATTTGCAGAAACGCGTGCACGCGGTCGTTACCAAGGATCCCGAGATCGTCTTCCTCAAGCCCCACTACTCGCTGAGCAGGCGCACTTTCGTCACCGACGTCTCCGAGGACGCCAGCATGGTCTCCGAGACCTGAGCTCTATTCGTGAGTCCCTTCTCTTCCGTTTCTTCCTTCCACCCGTCCCTACCTTTTGCCTTCCTCCTCCCATGCAGCAGTGCGCGCCCTTTCTTCATCGTTGACTCGAGCTGGAATCGAGTCTCTTTTCGTTTTCGTATCATTCCTGGCGTTGAGTGCAGCCACGCGCTCTTTGAGAGCACGACCAGCGCGGCGCACACTTGAGAGTATCGAAAGTCGAAATTACTACTTCGCCAACAGCGTCCACTGAAGCTCCGCACGAGATGCGCTGTCGGTGGCGCTCCCCTCCTTCACTCTCCCTCTTACGCTAACCTTCCGAGACTCGCAAGACACGCTCGACGAGATGCGTTGGCAAGGAAGCTGCTTGTGCGCAGATCTGTGGCCCACGTGTGAGTGCATGAGAGAGGATGGTTTTCGAGGAGGAAGGGATGCAGATCGCGCGAAGTTGTGCGCTGCCCTTTCGATTCGAGTTCGCTGAGAGCTAGTACTGACGATCCGCTCAAGCGCAGCGGTGAGAGCTCTCTTCACTTTCTACTCGGGAAGAGCTGATGGGCGGTGCCGATGGAAGCGTTCGCAGATCCCAAGACATCGCGCGACACTCCCACCGTTGCTGGGGAGCAGGAGAAGGAGCTGGTTGAGGTAGATCGAAGTGCTGGAGGAAATTGAGTGTCGTATGTGGTAGGATCGAGAGCAGGAGCAGGAGCAGGAGCAGAAAGAGCAGATGTGGGGCGGAGGGAGAACGGACACTTGAGCACAAATGAGATTCTGTCGTCAACATTCCTCCTCTACGCGCCCTCGTATTGACGACGGTAGCGAACGCTGTCCTTCTTGGACTGGTTGTAGTAGTTCTGCAAGCACAAGGCGGTCAGCGACGAGATAGGGACGGAAAAGAACAGACCCTCACCGTTTTTCGTCGTCTGGAAGCAGTCCCCAGTGCCGGTTAATGATCTGGGCGGAGTCTGCGCGCGCCTGGTCAGTATGAGCAAGCTTGCGAAAGAAAATGAGACGCACGGGCTTCATCTTCGTCCGAGATCGAGTCAAGAACATCGAGGCCGTGGAGGTACCATGCCGAACGTGGTTGCTTGATGACTCTGCAGCAAAAGAGCACTCAGTGAGGAGTCCAGGGGAAGGGAGAAAGGACTCACTGGCTCGTGACCTCGCTGGTTGCTAGACGACGGTCCCCCGTGGCCAGTCTCCCGCCGAGCTGCTCAAACCTCGGCATCGAGAGCTCGGTGAAGCGAGCTCCAGTTGCCACTTTCTTGACAACAACGGGTACGCCGAGCCGGGGAGAGTCCTCGAAGTCGAGAAGGATGAGGAGCTGCTGGCGAAGAAGGGCGTTCCGGCGCCGACAGGGCAGTGACCTTCGAGCAGGACGGAGGGTCGGAAGAGGTTCGATGCATGAGGGTTCCATTTGACGTGATCGCTCGTGGTGATGTAGTCGACGAGATCCTGAGGAGCTGGTCAGTGACTGGAGGGAGCAAGAGTGAGAGAGGCGTACCTTTGCAGTGGTCCTCGAGCTGGAATCGGCTTGTAGAATCCGACTGAACGCCGGATCGTGGGAGGGGAGAAGCCGTGCGACTTGGGATCGAACACGACTGACGACGAGGCCGAGAGGTCGCTCAAAGGAGATGTCGGGGCGGCGGAGGAGGAGCTCCCTGCAAATGGAGAAAGGTCAGCACCGACGACAGCGACAGGAAGGGGTGGGACGGACAGAATCGGATCTTGAAGGTTTGACTTGCGAGTGCGGAGACCTGCAGGGAGTGCGTCAGCTTCTCAGTTGGGAGGGAGAGAGAGAGATGGACGAACCCTTGGCGATGCCGACGGCATGCATTGCCTCGAGCCACGACTGACCTGCACAAGGAAGATCCTGGTCGCTCGACTTGAGCCAGTCAATGAGCCACCGGAGAGGTCGTCAGTGCGTTCGAGGGCGCGCCGAGGAACGCCGCAATGCCGTGAAGAACGCACGTTGAAGAAGAGGGCGTTCGAGCTCCTGAGCTCCTGCTCGGAGAAGACCTTGCCGTCCTCGAGTCCTCGCTCATCCTTGAGCTTCGCAAGCCAGAAGGCGTAGGCAGCGACTCCGAGGGAGCTCTTCCAAAGCGACGGGATCGTCGATTCGGCTCCCCAGCGTCCGACTTCGAGGAGGGTCGAGACGCAGCGAGGCGAGTGGCGAGAAGGGTGAGGGCGACAAAACGAGAAGGCGGCGGAGATGGAAGAGTCCTAGGCAACAGGAACGTTAGCAAGGGAGCGGTGGATAGGCAAAAGGAGACGCACGAGCTGGAAGGCCTGCGCCAGTCGAGAGGCTTTCTCGCTCCGTCGATCCGCTTGCGGCGCCGAGGGGTGCGGTCTGGGAAGGTCGTCAGCGACGAAGAGGAAAGGAGAAGGGGAGCAAGGCGCACGAGAGGATCTCGACTCCGACAAATGCGTCGCCTTTCTTTTCGAAGAAGCGAAGCTTCAGCGGAAAGATTGGCCCACCGACCCATGGCTGAAGGTGGATCTCCAACTCGTGCATCTCGTAGTCGAGGCTATCCTTGATCTCGGCGACCTCGAGATAAACCTTCCTCCCGAATGCGACAATCACTCCTCCGGCCTTGTACCGCGCAGTCCACTCCTCGCGAGAGATTCGGCGGACGTAGGCGACGAGGTCCTTGAGAACGCCGTCGTCGTAAGGCTCTTTGCCGACGCTGGCGTAGGGAATGGAGAAGGGAGGGTTGACGAGGCTGGAGATGAAGGCCTGTAGGGGGGTCAGTGGCGCGCGAGGAGAGACGGGGAGGAGGAACTCGCGGTAGAACCGTCGATTCCAACCTCGTAGAAGAGCTTTAGCGTCGTGGGAGGGTGCTTGATGTCGGGCCAGTTCTTCTCGTCAAACCAGTCTTGAAGGTCGACCATCAGCTGGAAGAAAGGCGACGTCGGGACCTGCAGGAGAAGCTTGAGCGAGAACGTGGGTCGACGAGCTGGCTGGTACGAACTGGGTAGTGCGTGAGGAGGGCAACCAGAGCTCGAGGGTCGCCAGACGGTCTGCAAAGAGCGCAACATCAGTCCCCGCCCGCATCGCAGCAATTGGAAAGACCTCACGGAATGAGTCTCTCAGGAACCTCGACTCCCGCCTTCTCCTTCCCCCCCTCCGTCGCTCTCCCCTTGCCCTTCCCCCTCCCAATTTCAATCGCAGCCTTTGCCTTCTCCACCTCCTCCCGGAACTTGGGTTCCCACCTCTCCTTCCAAGCCTCCCTCCCCTTCTCGAGCTCGTCCTTGTCGGGCGTGAACTCCTCCGCCTGCAGCAGCCTCTGCACCGCCTTGACCATGCGCTCGACGACATCGAGTCGATTTCGCCATGCCTCCTCCTCCACAGCCGTCGCGCCCTGAGCTGGTTGGCGACAGGCGTCCTTGATCTCCGTATCCAGACTTCGCCAGATGGCATAGTGCATGGCGTCCTCCGAGGGGTCGAGAATCGTGACGTTGGGTTCCTCGCTGGTGCTGGCTTCGAGGAGAGGTTCGGGAGGGGAAGTGAGGGAGTCGAGGGCGGAGAGAGCTGCGGACGAGACGGCGGTGGGATCGCGAAGGACGGCGCGGTAGGTGTCGATGAGGCGGATCTGCGCGCCGAGCTTCTCGTCGAACTCCTCGTAGGTGAGCACGAGGCGGCTCGATTCGACGCGAACCGCTGGTCCCTCCTCTTCCTCCTCCTCGGCTTCCTTGGCCTCGATCTTGACCTCGGCAGCGGCGGAGGTACCAGCTTGAGCGGGTGGCGGTTCGGGGTGAGGAGAGGGTTGAGCGGCGTTGGGGGGCGCGGCGTCCTGCGCGGAGGGGATAGCGTCGCGAGCGAGGCCTGAACCCGAGGCGACGGGACCGGCGGGGAGTCGTGAGTCGTCTTCGAGGTTGAGTACGAAGTCGAGTTCGAGATCCATCGGCGAGTCGTCGGCGCCGCCTCGAAGGCGGTGGATCTTGATCGGAAGTTGCTGGTCTCGCTCGACCTCGTTGCCGAGCGAAGTGTCCAAGTGAAGGATGCGGCCGCCGACCTCGCATCGCGCGTCGTCGTAGCGGTGCGAGGGATCGCGACGTTGCACTTCGTCAAGGAGAGTGGCGAAGGTGGCGGAGCGGGGGAGCCGTAGGCAGAACGATTCGGTTCCAACTGCGAAAGGAGCGTCAGTACGAGGACAAAGACAGGCAGCGAATGAGAACGCACCCCGAGGAATGACCTGAACGAGATCATCCTGCTCGTGCTCCTGACCCTGCTCCTGCTCGACCGATTCCTCCTCCTTCTCCTCGTGGCCACTCGCGTCCTTCACGACCTCCTCCTTCGCGACCTCCTCTCGCGCACGCCTCTCCTGCTCCGTCCCCGACTCCCCGGTGACCGCTCCCTCCTCAGCACTCTCACTCCCTCCGGCTCCAGAAGCCTTTTCCCCCTCGCTCGTCTCGCTACTCTGCGCCATCTCCATCGCCACCACAGCTTCGGAGACGAGCTCCTCCAGCCTCGCAGCTGCCCGACCCAGCCACTCCTTTCCCTCGACGCGCTCCTGGACGCAGCAGGCGATTGCCTTGATCGTGAGGAGATCTTCCTCGTTGAGGCTCTGCCAGTGTATGACGCGACCGAGGAGGAAGAGGATCGTCTTCTCGGGGAGAGAGGGCCGCTCCTCCTTCTGCGAGTCTTGCGGCGTCTCCAGGGGCGATGCAGCTGGAACTTGATCGGGGGAGGGATCGGAGGAGGTGGAGGGAGGGGTGGAGTTTGGCGCGGGGTCAGGGATCGGAGACCTCTGCGAGTTGTTGGAGGGAGGCTGATCACGAGAGGACTCGTTGCTGGAAGAATGAATGGGTTCGTCGTTAAAAGGAGGGTCGTCGGTGGAGGAGGGAGAGCGATTCGAGGAGGGCGAGGGGATAGAGGAGGTGGATGCTTCGGCGGAGGGATCCTTGGGCGGCAAGTCGGCTTCGGTGAGGATGTCGTCGATCGAGGACGTGTACACGTCAATGAGGGTATCGAGCGCGTCTGCAAAGAGCGGTCAGTCAGGCCACACCGTTGGAGGAAGAGCACACACGGCGAGGAGGGAACTGCGGTCCATTCACGTCACGCACGAGCAGGAGCGCGCCTGGTGGTGAAAGAGGGTTAGCACATCGAGGTTTGGGGAAAGAAAGCGCGCGAAAAACGTACGCTCGTGCTCCCAGGCGCCATAAGTCGACCCGCTCACCAGTCCTCCAACTCCCCGCAACGCCTCCTCCACGACACCGAGCGTCCCCCTCTTCGTAACCACCACCCAAACACCGTCCGATCCTCCCTCAACTGAACGTCCCGCCGCTCCAGCTTCCGTCCTGCACGCATCTCGCGACGCGCGTGAGCGGGGTGCGCGGCCCTGAGGACGTAGAAGTGCAGTCCGCCTGTGTAGTTTGGGGTACCGCGAAGAGAAGTGGAGGTGCCGGTGAGGTCCAGCGTAACGAGTTCGGGGAGAAAGAGGAGCGGGAGGAGCGCAGCGTCGTCCAGCTCAGCGTTGTCGGCGAGGCAGAGGTGCTTGAGGCATCGCTAGAGAAGAGAGAAGGACTGGGGCGGTTTTGGGTAGCCGAGGATGGAGAGGAACTCGAACGATCCCGAGGTGGTGTGGTTTCGGTGAGGTCGAGCTTGGCGAGGGTAAGGCAGTGGAGGGAGAAGAAGACGTGTGGGGAGGAGATTGATATGCGAGGGGTTGAGCAGCGTGGCAGGTGAAGCTGGAGGGCATGCCGAGAGTTGCGAGCGAGTTGGCGGCTTCGAGGGCGTCGAGGGAGCGGAGGGAGCGAGTGAGGTCGAGAGAGGTGATCACTCGAATTTCTCGGAGGGGGTTGAAAGCTTCACGAGTGAGACGACCTGGATGCGGGAAGGAAGTCAAGCCCCAACGGATAAAGGGACGCACCTGAGGCAGCCGAGCCACTTGACGACCGTCCTGAACGCTCCTGCGAGGCACTCGGGTGGGACGACAAAGTCGGTCGCGACAAGGCTTCCCATTCGACGACGTTCGCCATCTCGCTGCGGATACTGCTGCCGAAAATAGCGGAGAGGCGGAGGAGAAGGGTGGGGGAGGAGAGCGACTCCGCCGACTGCTCCTCGAATCCAAACGCGACCAGTACTCCGAGAGTCCGACGTCCCGTTCGCGAGAACCCAGCTCTCGACGCCTTCTTCTCCGACGCGATCCAGAGCTCCGAGAACCTCCTAAACATGTTCCGCGGCTTGCTTCCTACGGTGTACTGGGCTGTCCGGGAGAGGATCGTCAGCCAGCGCTCGAGGATCGAGGAGGAGACCGCCGGCGCGACGTACCTGATTTCACTCGAGTCTCCCAGGAGCCAGGATGCCGTTGATACGACTGGTTTAGGCGGCTGGAGAGTCGGGCAGGTTTGGCGTAGAATGGGAGCGTGTCGTGCGAGCAGACGCGGCGGGAGGAGGGAGGAATCAGGATGGAGGCCCGGCGCAGGTTTCAGTGAGGGCGCTGGCTGCGAGAGGGAGGACGGCTGACGTGCTGTACGGGATTCTGGAGGTGGAATCGAGCCGGCGGAAGAGAGTCGCGGTGGAGGGGAGCGGTAGGAGAGAAGAGAAATTGGCAGAGCTCCAGCGCGAACTCCCCGTCAGGCTGCGAAGGGAGGGGACCTCCTCTCCCCCTTCCCACGTCTCTCAGTATGTCTTTCGGCGATACAAGGCCTTCGCGCAAGCGTTAAGGGACACCCTGCGGCCCTCCCACCTCCGACACTCGACGGGAACGCTCTCAAGACCGCCACTCTCCAGCCCGGCGCCTCCTCTCTGCTGGGCCGTATCTCCTCGAGAATGGCACGCCAGCGCTTTCAGTGCTGGAGGAGTGTATACCACAGCCCTCGAAAGGAAATGCCAGGATCTTCCGCCATCTCGACTTGCCCTTCCTTTGATCTGGTCCCCAGGCCATCCTCGACGCTCTCGAGTCCCCGGCAAGGCGGAGGGAACTGCTCTTGGATCTGCTTCTTTCAGCTGGCGTAGGCTCTCAAGAGCTCAGCCCGGGAATTTCGACTGAGCGCGATCGCGAAATCACCCTCCTTCTTCTCGCTGGCCTTCTCGCTCGCTGCCTCCTCCAGCGAAGCAGGCTTTTCTGTGGCTCAGCTCAAGCCAGAACCGCAAGGGTCGAAGCGTGCAGTGCTTACAAGGCGATGATGAGCGTCAGGCGAGCAAGCTCCTTGCTACTCTGGAGGACGACGCGAGCTCGCCAAGTGACCTCTTCCTTCGCGCGAAGATTCCTTGGAGCTTTGTTGAGCCATGCTTCCAGGTTGTGTCAGCTACAGCGGCAATCAATTTCAGCTTTTTGGAAGCGGAAGCTCGACCTGATTCGACCCAGGATTGATCCTGCTGCGAGCTCCACCAGCCCGTCTCCCTGCTCTTCTCCTCGTCCTACCGAGACGATCAGCGTTCAGCTCCCCAGGATCCCGCTTTCTCTCTCTCTCTCGCACTCCCCGCAGTCTGGCACGAAAAAAAAACATGTTGCGGGCACGAAATACTGAAAGCAAGCGAACGAGCCTATTCCCCCTCCTCGTCTCCCTCCGTACTCCCCACCGCCGCGGCCTTCGTCTTTTCCCGGCGCGCCTCTCTCCAACCCGACCGCTTATTCTTCGCCTCCTCAGTGTGGTCGGCCTTGACACCGCTCAACACCTGGACCCCCTCGCTCTCAAACCTCCCCACCTCCACCCCATGCCCCTGCTCGTCCATAGCGTCCAACACCAGGGCCAGCGTGACGAGCTCCTGCTTCGGCTTCTTCCTGGTCGCATGGGGGAACCTCAGGTGGACGAACTGGGCGGTGACGTTGGAGACGGTCCTTGGTCCGCCGGAAGAGGTGGGGAGGTCGAGGCGGAGCGGCTCGACGTCGACAAAGTCTCCAAGCGGGAAGTTTGTGACGCGCTCTCCATTCGGGATCGTCTTGAGCGAAACGGCTCCGGGTTGAGTACTCGATGCCGCGCTGAGGGTTGCTCGAAAGTTGGCGACACGACATTTCGAGTCGGTGCCGAGGAAGAGGTCTTTGTTGGAGAGGGGGAGGGAGAGGGAGAGGTAGAAGTGGATCCGGGTGTACGCTGTCCATGTAGTCGAGTAGGTGAAGCCCAGAGGGATGAGAGTGGGGGATAGGTCGAAGCTGCGAGGGGGGGTCAGCGAGAGACGATAAGCGCGGAGAAAAGACGCACGGCGAAGAGTCGGAAGAGAAGAGGAGGTTCGTCGTAGCCCAGGGACGGAAGAGGGGAGGTGAAGGGGAGGTCTGGAGGAGGGGAGGAGCGACGACGGCCGTTGCCTGGAGCGAACTTGGAGTGGACGGTCGCTCGGAGGTGCGAGGCTTCTTCGTAGGCGGCGCGGAGGGAGTGAGCTTGTCGGGGCCTGGGAGGGAGAGGAGTTAGCGAGGTACGCAAAGCGAGAGGGAGAAACGCACTCGAGGGATAGTAGGAAGGAGTGGGGTCGAGCGCGGGGAGAACGGCGGAGTGTTGAGGCCCCGAGACTGAGTGAGAGGAACGTTAGTTCGTTTCCTGGGGAAGGGAGAGAGAGATTGCGGCGCACAAGAAGACGAGAAAGGCGCGATCCGGCTCGAGCTTGCAACGACGCGCGCAGCGGGGAGAAGAGGCCCGACGGAGGGATCGAAGGTGGGGTAGGGCTGTAGGGAATCAGCAAACCTCCTTGGATCCAGTGGAGGAGGAACTCACGTTGGAGCTTGGGTAACGGAGCTCGGGAGCCTTGACGTGCTTGACCGCGTGCGTCGTCTCCTCGACCGGTCCCTCCTTCGCGTTCTGCACCGTGTTGAGGTAAAAGAGCTGCATTTCTTGATCGGTAGCGTTGCCGCAGAATTCGAAAAGCATGGCGGTCGTTGGACTCGGTGGAGGGAGGACGACGGGAGCTGCGCAAAAGGGTCAGCGAGCTCGAGGTTGCAGCTGGGAGCAACGTACTCCAGTCGACGGAGATCTCGAGCTCGGGGCGGTTCTGCAAGATCGTCAGCTTCCCCTTCGTACTCCTCCTCCAAGTCAACTCACCTTCGCAGCAGTGTTCATCTCGAGCTCGCTCTCCCTCTCCCTCGCATCCCCCATCTCATCCATCCACTCCTGCTCACCCTGGGATGCGAGGAAGCGAGTTGAGTGGCGTCACGACGAGCTCGACGAAGGGAAAGCTCACCGAAAGGTAGATCGGCTCTCCGGTCTCGAGATCCCAGTACGCCGTGATCGGAAGAGGTGAGAGAAAGTGGTGAGTGGAAGCGTCGAAAGGGACTGCAGTAGGGTATCGAGCGTCAGCAAGGTCGGAGAGGAGAGGGGACGAGGACGGACCGGAGGAGGAGAGCGTTTGCGGGACGCTCGAAGCAGAAAGAGCGAGAGAGGGAGAGCCATAGGTCGTGGCAGCGACGGCTCCGAGCTGCTCCTGCGAGACTTGGAACGGCGTAGTGTCGGACGGAACCACCGACGAGAGCTGTAGCCGATCATTAGCTCCCTCCTCTCACCCCTCCTCAGGTCAGCTCACCTTTCCTCCCCGCACCCTCTGCATCGACGTTCCCTCACTCGCTCCTCCGTAGGACCCAGTTCCAGAAAGCACAGCATCGACCACTCCCTGCGACTGCGACCTCTGGCTCTTCTTGCCACGCGACTTCTCGCTCTGGATCCGACGAAGTGAGTTAGTGGCGTCGCGTCGAGCTCGAAGAGGGGAGGACTCACCTGAGGCAAAGCGGGAGAGATCACGTCCCGGGGAACCGCGTTGAGGAACGGGTCATCGGGGAGCTTGAGTGGGAACTCGTACTCGCACTTGAGGTAGGCGTCGTCGTCGCTGGGAGTCGGGAGAGCGTCGGTGGCGTTCCAGGTGAGGGACGGGGTCGAGAGAATGGCGGGAGTCGAGTAGGGTCGGTAGTTGTAGTTACTCATCCTGACTCTGGCTCGTGTCGAGCTGGAGAGCGAGATGAGGTTGGTGGAGAGAAGACAAGAGGCGTTGTTGACAAAGTCACGTCGACCTCGAGTCGCGTCGAGTCCTCCTCGCTCTCCTCCTCCTCCCCCGCTTGCTATCAAGTTCAAAGTAGCTCACTCGAGCGAGAACTGAACTCTAGATGAAGCCCTCCTCGCCTCCCCTCCTGAACCGCCTCATTCCCCCAACCCACCCCCACTCCCCCCCACTGCACGCACTCGAGTAGCACAATCAGCTAGCTCCCTTCCCCCACAATCGTCAAACCCCAACTCGATTTCAGGCCCACTTCCTCACAGTCATCTGCTCGCTCGCCAAGTCTTCAAGTTGCTGTGCCTGCTGGTCGACGCCGAGATTTCAAGGCCGACTTGAAGCCTGCAGACGGTCGGACTGCGATCAGTACCTCCGCTTCCACTTCTGAGAGCCAGAACCCACCTTGCATCCGCACCAGTAGATCGTGTCCCTGAATCGAGAAGATGGAAGAGTCAGCACTGCTGTTCGCCCCAAATCGCTGAAACCCCATCCAACAAGCCAGGCTGCGATAAACCCGGAAGCCCCCGTGGTGTTGCTACGGTTGCCTTTACAGCGGGCCTCTACAGATTCGATCGCTGCGATGGCAGGGGCGGGGCGTGGACGAAGGGGAGAGGGAGAAAGAGATTGGGTCGGAGGAGGGCGCAGGCACTTGTACTTACCTGAGAGTGGCAGGGGTCTACCTCGCGCCCCAGCAGGCGGCGAGTGGTTGATTCGGTGTCGAAGGGAAGGGGAGGAAGGAGAGAAACGAAGCCGTTGGCCTGCTTTGGATTCCCCTGCCTCGGATTCATCGCTTTAAACTACCACATCACGCACAGGAGGCCCGCAAAGCATTAGCCCTTTAGCCCTTGTCGACGAGAGCAACGAGAGCCGACGAATTCAGCGTCTTTTGCGTCTCGACGCTTTGTTGGAATGACTCCCCGCTCCAAGTTATGCATCGCCAACCCTCTTATTGCATCTACACCCTCTACCCTCTCCCGCACCAACTCCTCTATGCCGACGAACCCCCCTTCCTGAGGTTCCCAAAGTCCTCATGAACATCCAGCAGCACTGCGAAACGAACCGAACGAACGATCAGCAACCCTCTCGCCGCACGGCAGAAAGACGAGAGAAACGAACCCTTGAGAGCGTTGCGCGCGCGTATCCGGGAGAGATCCTCCTGCTGAGGAAGGAGGGAGAGAGTGCCGGCGGGGTCGGGGAAAGGAAGAGCCTTCTTGAGGTTCTCGTACGCCACGAGCGTCTGCAGGGAAACAAGGAATCAGTACGACGTCGGCAGCGAGAGAGGGAGGGGACTGACGACTCCGAACTGGGGACTGCTTCGGAGCACTCGCGCGATTCCACCCTTGTACAATGCTCGAGGTCCCTCCTCGGCCACTGTCCAAACAACGCCGTCAGCGAATTACCCACGATTCAGCAGCACACAAAGCAACTCACGAATCTTGCGGAGCCCATCCAAGACGCCCTTGTAATGCGTCTCTCCCGACTTGGCCTCCGTCTGAAGACGCGTCTTGACCACATCAGCCGGAGTTGTTCTGCCCGCGCATGCAAAATCGTCAGTACCCCAGCTCCTCCAGCACACAGGGGGGAAAGGAAGAACGCACAGGAACGCAGCTGGCATTCCGGCAATTGCGGCTGCAGCGAGCGCTTCGCCGTAACCGAGCACCTTGCCATCCCTCCCCTCGTGGAACACGTCCTTCTTGAGATGCCAGTAACTGCATCCAACCCCACATCAGCTCCTCTCCCTCCGACCCACTATCAGAACCACGCACCTTGGGAAATAGATAGCCGAGAAGGGAACGTCGCGAGCCAGGCACGCCGCCGTTCCGCGGTAGAGACCGAGCAGACCAAGCTGCTTGATGATGTCGATCGCACTCTTGGGCTTGCCCGCCGTAGCCTTTGCCGCCTCTCCTTGCATCTGCAACCGAATCTTGACAATCTCGAGCGGGTTCGTGAAGACCTGTTTAATTTCGAGCCCGCACAGTAAGCGCCGAGAGAGGAGGAAAGAGGAAGGGAAGTGGACGCACGACTTGGCAACCTCCTGCACTTCCTCCAGCGACGAGCTCCCAGGGAACCGAGATGCGTCCAGTCTCCCTGTTCGTCGCGTACCCACGCACGAGGTCGTTGACGGTGAGCTTGATCGCCTTTTCTGGTGCAACTCCCTGCGTGCGAAGCAAGTCAGAATCGGCGCAGGCAGGCAGAGGGAGAGGACGAACGATGAGCTGCGGGGGGAGACCGCGGTAGAATCCGAGGAATCCCTCGTTCCTGTAAACCTTCTTGACACAATCTGGACGCGAGAGACGTCAGTCTTTGCTGCTCGAACGAAGGAGGAGATGGAGCTCGCCTATCGAGTTCTTGTACAGCAGCTCTCCAACGACTTTTGATCGCTGGTTCTGCATGCGCGTCTGTTCCCCGAAAAGGATCAGTCCCCGCCCTTTCGCCCCTGTTCCCTCACCAGCTCACCTTCACAACATCAATGGGGTAAACCGTCGTCGCTCCCAACGCTCCCGCGATTCCTCCAAGCCCGAAATAATATGATGACTGCGCCACGCTCATCAGCCCCGCTCCTCGCACGCTCGCGAAACCAAGAACGCACCTTCCCAAACTCATGCACAAAGCTCCCCTTCTTCTCCTTCTTCTCCTCAACGACCTTCGGAGGACCCCACTTGGGATCGAGCAGCTGCCCAAAGTCCTTCAACCCGAGACGAGACCGACTCCCCTGCCCCGCGTAGTGGAAGATGATGGCGACCTCCATCGGCGAGAAGGTTCCGTACCGCATCGAACGCGAAGCGTGGTTCGTAAAGTCGAGCTTGGAGATCTTGCCGTCCGAAGATTGGGCGCAGGCTTCTCGGACCATTCGCTCCACCATGTCCATTTCTCGGATGACCTGCGCGCGAGCCGAATTAGCTATGCTGGGACGAACACGTCCAGGAAGGAACGCACGTTGTGGAAGGCGATGCATTCAGAGTAGCTGATCTTGCCGCCGGGGGCGAGGACGGAGAGGGAGGGGAGGTTCTCGAGGACAGTGTCGGAGAGCTTGTGGCGCGCGAGCTCAAAGATGATCTTCTGGAACGCCTCGGGAGTGATGTAGCCCGTCTCGGCCTTGTCGAAGAAGCGGAACGCCTGTCGCAGTCGCTCGCCCTGGAGGCCCTTCATCAACTGCGTGAACTCGCTGCGATCGCTTGCGTAAGTCGAGGAGCGTCTGCGGAAGAGCGAGGAACGCACTTGTAGCCGAGAACGTGCGAGCCAGAGTTCTTGCCGAGGTAGAGCTTGACCCAGTCCGAGTCAAAGTTGAACGGGATCGCATCGGGCCCAAGGTTCTCGGAGAAGACGCGCTTGAACTCATTGAAGCTGACCTCTCCATTGCCGTCGAGGTCGAAGAACTTGAAGGCAATCTAAACGTCCTGGCGCCATCAGCTCCTCGTCCTTGCGCGCAGCTCTTGGAAAGGGGACGCACATCGAACTCGGCGTCCGGCTTCTTGAGCAAGCCCTCGAACGCGACGAAATCCTCCCACGAGACCTTGCCCTGCTTCTTCTGGTCGGCGATGCGGAAGAGAATGCCGTATTGCTGACGGCTGATCTTGTTAAAGTCGGAGGTGGGAGCGATTGCGGAGACAAAGTCGGCTTCAGTCAAGTACCTGGACGAACAACAACGCGTTAGCTCCCGCTCTTGATCCCAGCTGCACCACCGCATCTCCAAAACAGCACAAGCAAGGCAGAAGAGCTCACTTGACACCGCCAATCGAGTCAGGAGTCGCAAACTGGTCGAACGTCTTCTTCCATTTGCTGAGCTCGCTGGGGTTGGAGAAGCTGACGACGGGGCTGGGTCCAACTTCTGAAGGAGCTTTTGAGTTGACCTCGGCTTCGCAGTGGAGGGGAGAGGCTGTAAAAGACGGAGTTCGAGTCAGCGATCTGAGAAGAGGAGTGCGGGGACCCTGTGAGCTTTTGAGCACGCCTCTGGCAGCTGTAGTCCCCTTCTGCCCCAGCTGCTCGGCTTGCGTGCTCCTCGCCAGGTGTAAGCGATCCCAGGATCCTGGCTCCCAAGCCATTCCATTCCATCGTGCGGACCTGGGCTAAGATTCTCCGCTCGGACGAGGTGACGCCCCGCACCTCCTCCCCAGCGACCCCCAAGCTGCGCTCCCACCTTAGCAGCAGTCCAGGACACCCGATTGACCGCCCTCGGCCTTCGACGAAGCTCCCCACCCCTAGACCCGGTCCGCTCAGCCTGCCTCCACCCACTCAAGCACGCGCCAGAAAAGACGAGCGAGGAGAGCAGCTCACGGTTCAGCATGTTGGAGCCAGCTTGGGATGGATGAGCTGGAGTATATGGAGAGGTCGAACGAGCTGGGGGCGGGGGAAGGAGTGCGGGGTCGACGTGGGCGGCAAGAGGGAGAGGACAAGAGCGGGAGCGCCCGAGATATCTTGGAGCGAGTTCTTTCGCTTCTTCCTGCTCTGCTCTGAACACTCTGCCGGCTCTTTCTCGCTGTGGAAAGGTGGAGTAAGCAGCCAGGCGCACCCCCGCCTCAACCCTGCTCTTCTAGCGCCCGCTCGACGCGTCCCTCCTCCTCAGACTCTTCTCTCCTGCCGCGGCCCCGCTTTCGGCGCCAACTTTCGCCAAGATCTCGTTCAAGGGGAAGCCAGCGAAGGGACTGCAAAGGGGACAGACTGCTGGAGCTGCTGGAACTGCTGGGATACGGGAGATGGAGCAGGGGCGGAAGGGAAGGAGGCTCGCTCGATGATTCCCGCTCTGTCGGTGCGGCGTCCTGCTTTGGACGACGACGGCCGTCTGAATCCTGCTTGGTTGCGCGAGTAATGATACCGCTGTAGGGCAGAGCTCGTACGACTGCTTCGTGCTCTCCGTCCACTCCTCCGGTGCAGAGCCTTGCATTCCAGCTGCTCCTGCCCCTCGCTCCAGCTGGTCTGGTCTGCTCGACCTTCCCTAAAAGGACAATCTCGCGCACACCTATGACGAGAGTGAATCTTGACGGCACACAGGCACCTCACTGCGAGCTGCTTCGCCGTCGGCCCAGAACCCAGGCTCCCTGCTCTTCCTCTCGCTTTCTCGCCGTTCTCGACGCCAGGTTCACAGGAAGTGTTTGCAGCAAAGCTAGAGGCCAAAAGGGGGGGTTCCGTAGGTAATCGTAACAGCGCGAAAGGGGGGTTCGTTAAACGGGGGAGACGGGGAGCCATTATGCTTGGTGGTACAGGAAAGGAACAGGGAGAGGAGAAGTTGGTGCAAAAGGTATGACAAGAGAGGGAGCTGGTAAAAATGACGATGATGGGGAGTACGTTCTGCGTGTGCTGTGGGTACCCTCGAAAGAAAGGAACAGAAATCTCAAACCGACCCCCACTACTGGATCGTGCAGTCGCTGTCCGACGACTTGTGCTTGATCGGCACCGACTCCGACCTCGAATGCGACTTGGATCGGTGCAGCTTGGTGCCCGCCGGCGTCTCGACGACGCTGACCTTCTTCCCAAGAAGCGAGTCGTCCTTTTTCGAACCCGCGTGGTGGAACAGGCTCCGATGGTCGTTGGCCGCCGAAACTCCCAGCGAGGCACGATGGCCCTGTTGTCCGCTCTTCGACGATCCCATGCTGCTGAGCTTGTCCTCCGAAGACGGAGGGGCGTTGCTGGCGTGACTCGCGACCGACCCCTCCCGTCGTCCCGACATGGACGCAGGCGGCGCGCTCCCCGGCGAGCGAGTACGCGTGCGAAGGAGGTCGGAAAAGTTGCGACGACGCGCGGCGGCTGGAGTCGAGGGAAGGGAGAGAGGTTCTGGGGGAGGAGGAGGGGAAGTCTTGGAGCGACGGGCTTTGAAAGGGAGGATGACGGCGGAGATGAACCCGTTTGCGCTGGCGAGCGGGGAGACGGGAGTGGGGAGCGAGCTCGAGAGTGGCGTACGGCTGCCGTGGGGGAGGAAGTCGCGGCTGAAGGAGAGGAGTTGGGAACGAAGGTCGCAAGGGAGGGGAGCGAATTCGCTGCATCGCTGGTGGCAGATGAGGCCGCAGTCCTTGCAGAGGACGGCGTGGCGCTTCGTGTGCTCCCCACACAGCTTGCACTCGATGGCTGCGGAACGTAACGTCAGCAAGCACGCCTTGATCAAGCACAACTGTAAACGACGACGAACCTTTGCTGAAGGTGGTCTTGACGAAAGCGTGCGATCGGCGACTGTCCTCGCCGTTGTTGGAGAAAGTAGGAGAGCTTTGAGCCTGGAGCGACCGCTGCGAAAGGAGCCGTCAGCGACTCGCGTAGTAAAGCCGACGACGCGAAAGAACGCACCTGGGGTTCCGGCGTCGAGGGATAGTCGGTACTCAGTCGATATCCCGATTCCGAAGACCCTCGTTTCGCCAAGTCGGGGAACAAGGGCGACCTCGCCGAGAGAGGCGAGCTCGAGTAGAAGGCGAGGTTCGCAGGCGACGGCGACATGCGTTCCTGAATAGGCGAGCCGTAGACGTCGATCTCGGGTCTTCGCATCTCGGAGCTGATGCGCCTGAGGAACGGGATCGAGTCTTGAGGTCGAAGATCCTGCGCAAGAGCGAAACCGCATCAGCCACTTCCTCCCGCTGTCGACACGACGACGCCAAAAACGCACCTTGTGAGGGTCCCAGTTCTTCTGCAGCCAAACGTGACTGAAGAGCTCCTCCGCCGTCGGCCGCTTCCTCGGATCCTTGTTGAAGCAGAGGCAGAGAAAGTCGGAGAGTTCAGGCGAGCAACGCTCCGGGATCGGAGGGCGGTCGTCCTCGACGATCCGGAACATGGCCGACATGGCGAGCATCTCGGCGTACGGAGGCTTGCCGATGATGAGTTCGATGATGGTGCAGGCGAGGGACCAGATGTCGGAAGCGGTCGAGGCGCCTTTGAGCTCGATGATCTCGGGTGCCACTGCGAGGACGAGTTAGCGACGTTGGAAGCAGGCGAGCGTGCAGGACGTACTCCAGTTGGGCGTGCCGTTGACCTCGTTGACGTCCTTCGTGATGTTCGTAACGGCGTTGAGGTTGAGCGAGACTCCAAAGTCGGAAAGCTTGACGTTCCCGTTCTTCGTGCTGAGGATATTGGCGGCTGCGCCCAAAGGCCAATTAGTCGCAGCTCCTCTTCGCAACCAGCGGTCGAGCTCACCTTTGAGATCGCAGTGAACGACGTTCTTGCTGTGAAGGAAGTCGAGTCCCTCGAGAATCTTGACGACGTAGCTGGCGACGAGGCTCTCGGGCAGTTCCCCAAAGTGCTTGAGCGTCTTCTGCAGCGATCCATTCTCGACGTACCTACGCTCCTCGTCAGTTCCGCTGCCCACCGCCGCAAAAAAAAAAAGGAAGGAAAGGACGCACTCGAGGATGATGTTGACGAAATGCTCGGTCCGAACGAGTCCCTCGTACTTGACGACGCCAGGGTGAACGAGGCTCTTGAGGATCGAGACCTCGTGCGAAAGCTGCTCAATCTCCTCCTCGCTCTTGCCGGCCAACTGGATCCGCTTGACGGCGACGACTCGACCGGAATTGAGGTTCAGAGCTCGGTAGACGGATCCAAACTGCCCTCGACCGATACACTCGCCCAGTTGCTGCACTCGCTCATCAGCACAATCCCTCGTCAGCGGAAAGACGCAGAAGGACGCACATAAGTCAACGTCGGTCGTCCATCCTCGCGCAGCACCAACTTGGTCCTCGCAACCCTCGAGCTCTTCGAATCCTCCCTACTCAACGCCACCTGCGGCGCAAAGCTCTCATGCCTCGTTCTCGAGTTGATGAAGACCTCCTCCCTTCCGACCGGTCGTTCGATATACAGCTCCGAGTTCCAACGCTTGTGCTGCCTCGGCCTCGGCGGCGGCGTCGAATCCTCCATCGAGATACGAGGGACTCGTCGACTTGCCGGCGGGCTATTGGAGAGAGGGAAGGGTACGGAGGAGGGAACCTTTGCTGCGCGAGAAGCGGGGGAGAGGTCGTCGCTCATCTTGATCGCTCCGTGTTCCTCCCGCTCCGAGTGGCTCGGCTCCGTCGCGGAATTGCTGAACGACCGCTGGAGAACGAGTCGTTTCGGTCGCACCATCTCGCTCGAATGCCTTGCGCGCGCCTTGGGGACCGGTAGGGCGTTGCTGCCCTCGATCCAGAGCGAGGCGCCGATCTCAGAGTTGTACCTCTTGACCCTGACCGGCGTCGGCGAAGGGACTGGCGAAGTCGGAGGGAAGGCAGGCTGGGAATGTCGAGCCTGAGAGCGGGACCTCCGAGCTCCAGTCCCTTCGTCCTCCTCGACGACGGAAAGGACGTCGATCGCGCTCTCCGCCATCCGCCTATCGCCATAAACCTTGTTCTTCCCTCCGCTCCAGTCCCTGCTCTCCCTCTCGCGCTCCTTGACCCGATATACGAACGTCACGCTCGGTCCAGAAGAGGGGACTTCGAGGCTCCGCCGCCCTCCTCCGAACGAGTAGTCCGTGAAGCGCGAGCTGTCGGGCGAGCTGGAGGTATGTCGTTCGCCAGTCGATTCGGACCCGTCTCCTCCGTGCCCGTTCGAGCTTCCCGCCGTCGTGCTTTTTGTGCGAATCGCTCGACCTTTCGAGTTGATTTCGAGGGAAGGACGAGAGGAAGGGGGAGGAGCGAGGAAGCGGTCTTCGAGGAGGGAGAGGGTGAGGAGGACGCGTTGGAAGCCGGCGCGTTTGCGGGAGAGGAGGTCGGAGGGGTGGAAGGTCGAGCTGGTGGGGAGAGGGTACGCGGTGGAGAGGGCGGAGAGGAAGATGGTGAGGTTCGAAAGGACGGAGGAAGGGAGGCCGCGCTGGTCGATTTGGACGCTGGGGATGAGAGGAGGACAGTGAGGGGAGAGGTGATTGAGGAGCCTGTTCAACTCGCTTCGTCAGGCTAATTCTCTCGTCCAGCCCTGCGAGCAACTCACCGACACAGCACGACGCCGTCCCGCAGCGCAGCCCACAACGCCTCCTCCTCGACATTCTCCCTCTCCTCATACCATCCCGTCCCCTCCCTCCTCTCCAACCCCTTCTCCCCCAACTCCCTCTCCAAAAACTCCTTGACCTTGCCGACGACCCCCTCCTCCGACTTCCTACCTCTCGCACTCGGCTTCCGAGGCCTAGCCGGCAGTCCCCCTCTCAACACCTCCCTCACCCCCTCGCTATCCCCACTCGAGCTCCTCGTCCTCGCTCGATCGAATTCGAGCGGTGGAGGTGGGGGCGGTCGAACCGGCGGAGGAGGAGGAGAGCGTTTCGGAAAGGGGACGGAGGAGGCTTCGGTGAGTTTGGCGAGAGCTTGAGCGTGCGCTTGGGCTCTTCGAGTAGGGTCGGGAGGGGAGATGGAGCGGGAAGGGGGAGAGGGGGAGGGAGGTGGGGAGAAGGAGGGGAGGGCGGGAGAGGCGTAGGTCGCTAGTGCCGAACGAGGGGAGATGGGTTCGTCGTCCGAGTCCGACTCGTCGAGGATTGGCGAAGGAGAGTGGGGGATAAGCTGGGGTGGAGGAAGAGGCTGGGCGGAGTGGACGAGGGAGGAGAAAGATCTCGCGGCGCGAGAGGCGTACTTTGCGACCGAGGAGTGGCCGTGAGTCTGCTCGAGTCCGACCCTGAACTCCACCGATTGTTCGCCGTGCTCCTCGTGCGGATCCAGCGCGGGCCACGGCTGGAAGGGCGAGGAGGTGGGCGCGGAGAGCTCGGGGGAGGAGAAGGAGAACGTCCCCGCTCGACGCTGGTAGGTCGCCATGCTCGACTCGCCCTTCGTTTTCTTCGACCCAGACCGCGTTGGAGCCAGTGGGGGAGAAGTGGAAGGGTTTGAAAAGTGTCGTGCGAAGAGCGGCATCCTCGTCTTGGATGGGACGTCGTTCGAAGCCCTCTCCTTGCCCTTCCCACTCAACCGGCGCTTCGGTCCTCCTCCCTCCCCGTTCAATCCTTCCTTCCCGCCCCAGCCGCCAAAGGAAAGTCGTCCGGAGAAGTGGGGCATGTTGGCCGACACGCTGGAGAAGAGCGAGGTTGTCCGAGATCGTGGGCTCGTCGAAGAGGTCATCGAGGGGAAGGAAGGGGAGGTGTAGACTGTCCAGCTGGAGAACTGATGGTGGGGAGTTGCGGCGAGAGTGAGCGTCGAGGCCATTGACCGCTGGACTGGAGAGCGTCGTCGGCGGGGGAGGAAGGAGGGGTCCTGGACGAGACGGGTGAAGAATTTGCTGTTCGGTTCGACCCCAATGACCGCGCGTTACTCTGAGCACAGCAGATCGCGGGATAGGATCAAAAATCGAACGATTGGCGAGAGGAGGCGGAAGAAGGGGAAGTTGACGTTGTCGATAACTGCGTCCTCGAGCGGGTTTGCGTTGTTTCGAGTCGAGATTCTGCAACGAAAGACGAGAGGATCAGCCCCGCCTCGTCAGCTCCGATTCTCCAGCTTCCCTAGCTCTGAACTCACCTTGTACCCTTGCGCCGTCAAAGTCACTCACTCCCCCTCGACGTCACTTGATCACCGAGCTAGCTGGTTGGTCGGCGCTAAAGAGGACGAGTGCCTGTCGCAGGGAGGAGGGGAGCGTTGGGCTTGGGCGTGGAGTAGGCGGGAAAGGACGGCTAAGGCGAGGGAAGGGGAGGACCCGAGTGAAGAAGTGTCCCGGCGCAAAGGGCTCTCGACGGCGGCGGCAGTTCCTCCTTGTCGCGGGGGCGTTGGCTGGAGCTGGTCGACTGGTGTGAGTGGTCGAAGGGTGGTTAGCCCAGGCGTGGCGTAGTCGTGAGCGTTCCCTAGGGCGAACGGAGTGGCGGAAGGTCAAGTCTCCTCTCCTCTAATTCTGCACTCCCCGCACAGGTCTCGGGACTCGGAAGAGGTCCACGCGCGAGGTCAACTCCTGGAGGAATCTGCTCTTCTTCCGTTCGTACGTAGTCGGTCGTGCGTAGCGTTACCGATCCCTGGTTCGTGTTGAATCAAGAGCCGGCGGCGCGTCCTCGTCGCGTCAGAAGTCGTCCGGGTCGTGCCTGGCGTCCTTGCTTCAAGCGAGATTGAACTTCTCCCTCGTGTACGCGCTGCCACTTGAGAGCGAGCGTGAGGGGAGAGAGCTCCACGCTGGACGTGGGTGGGTCGGGCAGAAGAGAGTTGAGCGAGGTGACGGGCTCGAAGCAAGTCAATTACGAACCTTGTCAACAAACCGCCTGCTGATCCCGATCGACGAAGGTATTAAAAGCAACTCGTGCGAGGAACAGCTCCAGCTGAGTGTGCTGAGTGTCTGGCACTGCTAACCGAAGTGTCTCTCCCACAAAATACGTGCTCTCAGCCTGAACTTCGCAGGACCTGGCGCACTCTCCTCCTCGTAGTTCCTGTTCCCTGCCCCCGGCCTCGCGTTGCGATCCAGTCCCAATCATCAGTCCACGAAAGATCAAAGCGACGCAAGCTTCGCAGCGAGCCCAATTCCCAGCCAGGAACCGGAGTTCCATCACGCGCAAAAGCAGCGCAGGCACGGAGCGAGCGTGAGAGGAGGTAGGTGTTGGGTGGCATGATCGACAAGGGGAACCTGGTGATTGGACGTGAGCGAGCAGGGGGGTTCTTGCGCGTTTGAGAAGGGCGCGATGCGATCGGCGACAAGGCACAGCTTCGTTGGTTCTTGAGCAGCGGAGCGCTCTGAGGCGACGGAGAGCGTTTGAGTGCAGAAAGAGTTCGTTTCAGGTCAGCTCCTCTCGACAAGTCCCCCCATCCCGCCAGCCTCGAAGCTCTCTGCTCCTTTGCGCCAAGTCCGAAGGACCGACCTCCCCCAGCTCCCAACTGCCACCACTTCCGCCTTGATCCTCGCTCGAAGTTTTGCGACCTAGGGAACAGCAGAAGCAAAATCAGCTACAGCTCTTGGACAG